>BGPR01005504.1:0-92961 GCA_013235015.1 Araneus ventricosus | reverse complement strand
ATTCAGGAATTTTTCTAACGGGCAATGTGAATTCATTTCACTGTACTAATAAGAACGTTTAGAAATAAGGTTTTATTTAGGTAAGCATTTGTCAAATTTCATAATTAAGTATGTTAAGCTGTTCTTCTTATATATCTTTTAATAAAAAAGGAAAATGTGTGTTTGTTTGCGCTCTGCAGGGCACACCGTTGAACCTAAAACTACGAAATTTCGGAGAAAAATATTTTACAGAGTGGGAAAGGTGGAGCTACTGTTTTCTATACATTTTATTTTATTAAAAAATAATTCAATTTGTTGTTTTTCTTGTTAACTTAGGACAATACAACAAGAAATATTTTTACACCACCTAAAAAGTTAAAGAATTATAATTTTCAAAAAATAAAACCTCGAATTTTTAGAGCTCCTACTTTCAAGAAATTTTATATAATTAAAATTAATTTTGTTTGTTTTTTTATCTTGATAGCTTCGGACAATACAACAGGAATTATTTTTACACCATCCAAAAATTGAAAGAATTTAATTTTCCATGACACCAATTGAGTTCCAGTACAATTTTTTTTCTGAAATATTAACATTGTTTTATAATATTGAAAAACATTAACTCCAAAGGAATTTTATCTTACTACAGAATTTCAAATAGAAATCATAAAACTTCATCAATCTGATAATAAATGGCGCTAAATCTTCAACATCAAGGAAAAAAAAGTTACCTCATCTTTTCCCCTGGAACCGTCAATAGAAAGAACACCTTTTCAAATGTTTACAGCTCAAACTTATAGATCCAACTAAATTAAAGAAAAGAAGTTATAGTCGGCCTTAGATACGTCTGTTTGAAAAAAAAATAATATATAAGCGAATGTTTGCAATTAAGAAAGTGGTACAACTTTTAAAGCACGGCCGTGTACATATATATATATATGGATTTTTTCTTAATTCATTTAATGGGTGTCTAGACTTCAAAATCAGAAGATCAAATGAAATATCTCCGTATTTCCTCTAGAATCTTTATTTTTGGTATTATGTAAACTCAGAAATACAGCACAACCTCCGTTAACCCATCTAGGGCCTTAACAATTTTGGATAATGATTTTTTGATTTACTCATGAACAGTTATTACAATTATGTGTCTAATTGCAGTATGTAATGCTGAAATATTTTGAATGTAAAGCGAAAAAAAGTATCTTTGCAGGCTAAACCATCGAGAAATACCGAACTGAACTTATCTGTAACTTTTACTCCAGGGTGAGATAAGTTATGATGATTCTCAAAACTCTATCGAAGAAATTCCATCTAAGAAACTGATAACATCTTCCAACCGAAACATCGCAGAAGGGCTCTGCGTCCATTCCTGAAACAGAAACTGAAATTTCAGGAATTACAACACTGGGAGAAGACAATTCTTTCAACTCTAAAGATTAGCATTTCTTAATAAAAGTAGAAGTTTTTTGATTAAAATATTGATTAGAATTTTAAATTGCAATCCCATTAAATTTCTTCATTTAAATGTTGTGCTAAACCTCTTTAGTGCAAAGATAGGTGAATTTTTCATGATGCCTGCTGAATGTACTCATCTTATGAAGACACAAAATTGAATCGGTTTTCAAACCATCAGAAAGCTAAAGGCTGAAATCTTGTAACCGAAAGAATTCATTTGAAGGTTTAAAGTCCTATGACTTAGCAAAACTAGGAACTAATGAAGGGCCTGAGGCAATTCCCACTTCAGCTGACCATCGGAAACTCTGGGATGATGCAATTGCTATCTGGGATCCAAAGGCATTCCAAAATCTTTTTTCCTTCTTCATGTATTTTTGTTTTTAGCATATCTTTTCAATAATTTTTTTGTCTTTTCTTCATTTCTATCTTTCAGTGTTCGGAAAGTACCCATGTATAGCTTCGAGCATTTAATGGCATTTCATTTTTTCACCATCAGACGGCAAGCGGCATTACTGTATACGAAGGCAAAGTCAGAATACGCAAGCTTATCGTATCAGAGTGATCGTGCCTGGGTTCCATGGCCGACCCCATGTGGGTGGATCAGCAATATCTCTGTACACATGCGGATAAGGTTATAAGCACGCAGCAGCATCTCCGACATCTATATATGACTTCTGTTCATAAACTATCACCTGTAAATTCTTAATCATATCTGTTCATTGGTATGATTGATGGACATGTTACTTCGACGGATTGTGATGTTATTTTAGACCCATTACACCCGTTTTTTATATATATGTTGATTAATAATGTTCGCTTGTTGGCTTCTTAAGTTAGTTTCTAACGGGCAAAGCTGTATTCTTTTCGCTGTATTCAATAAGAACTTTGAAATAAACTTATTTAGGAAAGTATTTGTCTAATTTCATAATTTCTCCGTTATGTCATTTTTAAAAAAAAATATTCTACCTTCTGAAGACATTGATATTTTTCATATTTAATTTGATAATTTTAAGAACAAGTGTTTCCTGCGTATGAATTCTATATATGTTTTCAATGTTTAAATTGAATATATGCAAATTTAAGAATATAATTTTAATTTTGGTGCACAACATTTAAATAAATGTTACGTCTTTTAATTGTTTTAGTGTTTTCAATTTTTCATTTTGTCTGTTTGTTTTGTGTTGTCCTCACACTTCGAGCTGAGTTTCTTTTTATAGTGAGAATTTTCTTTAGATAAAATAAAACTATTAAAATCTATGCTGCAATTGGGCTCTTCAAGTAGCTAAGAAGATGACCAAATTTCCGATAACTGTGTTTTTAGAATCCAGTGTCTGTAATTTTTTCTTGTTTTATTGTGATTAAAGCACCTCCATAAGTAAAGCATCTTAAAGTTTCAAGGGGCTCATTAGATAAATTATGAGGTTCCAATTTTTTTTAAATTTTGAGAAACAAGAATTTAAGCACGAGTCACCTAGACATGAAAGAATTTTAAACAATTGCTTAACAGACCATTTTATTAATACAACAAATCACGATGAATAAACACTTACAAGGATGCTGAGCTGTTTTCTTATACCATTCTAATGGGAAGAAAGAATGTGTTTTGTTGCGCTCTCCAGGGCAGACCGTTGAGAACTAAATTACGAGAATTGGAGAAAATACTTTTCAGAGTGGAAATGTGGAGTATGTGTCTGAAATTTTATTGTTGATTAAAATTAATTCAATTTGTTGTTTCTTTGATAACAGACCACCTACAAGAAATATTTTTACACCAATTCAAAAATGAAAGAATTAAATATTACAAAATAAGCTCAATTTTTTTAGAACCTACATTCTTAATTTCATTTAATTAAATTAATTCACGGTTGTTGTTTTTTATTCTTGATAATTTCGGACAAATACTAGGGAATTATTTTACACTCCTAAAAACTCAAAATTAATTCCCCATGACACCAATGATTTCGCGTACAGTTGTTTCCTGAAAATAATAACATTGTTTGATTATATTTGAACATAGATAAACTTCAAAGATTTTATCTTCTTACCTAATTTCAAAATGTATCATAAAACTACATCCGATTAATAATAAATGGCGCTAAATCTGCACATCAAAGGAGAAAAAAAGGTACCTCATCCTTTTCTCTGGAACAATCAATAGAAAAAGACTACACAACTCAAATTTGTTACCAAAAGCTCGGACATATAATTGAAACTTATAAATTAAAGAAAAAAAAAGTCTCAGGCTGCCCAGGCTGCGTCTGTTTTGAAAAAAAATTATATAAACGAATGATTGGAATTAAAAAGTGACAATTTTACTTTTATGCTGATAAATACATACAGTGGCTCCCAAAGGTGTTCCTACATACGATTTTCAATGAATAGGGTTCTATCCATTATTAGAATTAATATTTCAGAAGTATATTTAATAATAAGATACTATATCTATTCTTCAACAAAACTACGTGAAATATTTTAAAACTGTATAATATTTTATTTTTAGAAATCAATAATCAAAAGGTAACAGAAACTTTATCTTGCAGTCTTCGTACACTGAAATATTTTCGGATAATTCTTAACAATTTAAATGATCAATCATATCTTTTTTTATTTTTGCATTGTGGTGGCATTTTAAAAATTGTTTGGCTTTAATTTTTTGCTTGCTTACACTATATTCTATTTATTATTTAAAAATGAAGTAGTCGTAAAGAAACAACAATCAGCATTCGAAAATTGAATATTTTTCATCGCAATGTATGTACAATCAGTTACGATATATCGTAATTGTGTATTTATCCCATTCTACATGACGTATGTGATAAAACGCTTTAAAAAAGAAAATCGGATCGCGAACAGGAGTGAAAAGGTCGACGTCAAGAATTAACAAACACGTGATAGAGATTTATAATTGAAAATTTGTGAAAATCCACGTTTTAGTGATTTAAAGTTTCTGGGATTTAATGAAAATTTCCTTCGATTTCACCTGAAGACTGTTCGAGCAGAGTTCTCAGAGCAGCTGTGTTAGAGAAGCATTCTGTCATCGTAAAAAAATTGAGTAATTAAAACAGATAGTAGGAACTTTCTTCATAAAATCAATGTATAATCCGAACAGCGTCATTGGAATAATATCTTATTTTGCAAGATGAAAGCAAAATTTAACATTTTGGTTCGATGGACGTATAATGGTATTAGAAGAAAAAAAATGAGGAACTTAATCCCAAACTAGTTAGAAACAGTTAAGGCTATGGGGTGGAGGTGTCCTTGTGTGAGGGGTACCATAAAGTCAGCATCAGGCCTAGGTATTTGGTATTTTTTTGATGGCATAATGAATGTGCATTACTTTATTTAAATATTTTAAGGGCAATTTAATAGGTATCAACCCAACAACTTGTTTTCTATCAAGATAACGACCCTAAGCATACGACTCTCGGCTTTCTCCCTCTGCTGTCTCTATAATTGTCTAGCTGGAATGAACTACCCATCAATCGCCAGATTTAAAACCCAATCAAACATATTTTGAAAGAACTTCCAAGTTAAGTACGAAAATACGACATTAAAACCGAAAGCGAACTAAAAACAGTAATGATAGGGAAGAATGGATGAATGTGATGCAAGTACAATACCAAAAAAACTAGTGAAATCTATTCCCAAGCGTTTTAAAAGCTGTTGTGGAAACTAAGGATACCTACAAATATTAATTTAATGAAATTCGATATTTACTAATATGCAAGATTCTTTTTTAAAGTGTCGAAGACTTTTATGTAGATAAAAACTTTTTGTTACTTTTGATTATTGATTTCATCAAAAATAAAGTTTTACTATGTTTTAAAATATTTAGCTAGGTTTTGTTAAAATAGATTATAAATCTTATATTAAATATTTATTCTACAGATATTCATTTTAATTAATGGATAGAGCTATTTCATTGAAGAAAATCGTAGTGTACCGAACACTTTTTGGAAGCCAATGTATATATCATGGAATTTTTCTTGAATTCATCTAATGTGGCGACTAAACTAAAATCGAAAAAAACTTGAGCATATCCCCGTATTTCTTCTGGGCTTTCAGTTCAGGCATTATCTTAAACTCAGGCAATGCACAACCCCAGTTAAAAACCGATCTAGCTGTTTAGATTACACTACGTACATGAGTTACGGCAGTCAGTTCACGGCAGTGACGACGAGACAAGTATAAAATACTTGTAATATTTCTATTCGGAGTGGAACTAATATAATTCTATTGGCCTGCGAAAGTAATTTTTATTATTTTCACTTGTAAATAGAATGGAACTTTACCTATTGCTTTCTACCAAAATACTAAGTAGGACTATGAAAAAGAATAACATTTTTCATTTTCAATTTCAATTTGACCAAATATATCGGAAATAAAAGCATAAAGGTAACTAGTAAATTTTGACCTTAATTGGTTAACTTAAAATATTAAGTACTCAGGTCAATTACGGCAGAAAATTTATTTATACAAAATATTTATCGTAGTTACGTTTTTGCAGAATCCAGAAAGGTTGAAGAGTATCTGCGCTTTAAGTTAATGCATTTATAATGCTGCAACTTGGCTAGATATGTACAGTTTCATTGCATATTTTCTGTGAAAACTAAATCTAAATATATTTAAAAGTATAGGCACTGGAAGAAAATATTTTTTTTTGTTTTAAAAAATTACGCTTTTAAGTTTGGAAAATTTGCGTTGTCTTATTAAAAATAAGAGAAAAAGTAAATTTTGGTCAGGAAATTCTCTTGGTATTTAAGTTATATTTTAAAACTAAGGGTTCATTTCCTGGGTTACCAACCACTCCATTTTAGTTGTTTTGTATATTTATTGTTGAAATTTCTGAGCCTAAAAGAACCGTTTTCTAGAATTTATACAGTGGTACATTTGGAGCCATGGTTTCGAAAGATGGATCCTTCAATTGTGATTATATTCTACAATAGGGATGTTTTGACCTACCATGGTGAATGATTGAGCATTTTACAGGACCCTGAAACACATTTTGTCAACCTTTGTTATTATACTTCAAGATTGTCAAATACCAAAGTATCGTTATATCTTTTAAGCGTATTATTCATGGTAAAAGTCTATAAGTTTTTTCTTCATATCTCTTTTGTGGGTAAAGTGTAAATTATAAATGTGTTATAAAATTAAAAAAAACATAATAAAATGCATTTTCTTTTAAAATCAACAATATTCAATGTTAAGAGGAAAGCTTCATTTCTATATAATTCTTTCTAGATCTAGAAAAGAACTTCGAAAGATATTATTTATAAACAATTTTATTTCATCCAAAAATAAGTGTCAAGCTCTCGAAGTTGAATCCAGGAAATCTATAACTGGTGGATTATTATATTTGCAATAAATGATTTTGCATGTTTTGTCCCCTCTAGAAGTTGTTTCCATGTTTCCGGCAGGAACACAAGAAAAAGCCAAAATAGCACGGTTCGAAGAAGAGACAAAGGCTTCTGTTGACTGAATATATATGATCTTTCATTCAGCTATACGGACTACAGAAAACAGATGTATAACTTATCCATGCCGATTCATTGACTATTAATTTTAAAAAGATGTAGAGTGTATTAAGTAAATAAATGGCTACATGTTTTTTATTCTCAAGCATATCTTCCCTGCAATCAATTCTTTACCACCGCAAACTTTCAGCAGCATGTAAAACCAAACAAAATCATCACATTCTGTTTCCTTTACAAATTGAAGAGATCATAGTTGTACAATTATAAATTTATCGTCGTTTGCTTTTCTCAGATTTTTATCCTGGGGACTTAAAGGATGTTTATTCATTGAGGACAGATTTATCCGATTCCAACAAAAGACTTGAGCTAGCTTATTCCGATGCTGCACTGTATTCAAGAAACTGTTTCTGTTCCACAGCGGTAAATCCACAGCTACTGAGGAACTTCACAATACGCGAATCGATTTCTAACGCGAGGTTATACACAAAATTTTCTCTTGCTCACTTTCAACTTCAGTTCTAATGGAAACTTTTGTTAGGTTTTTCTTTTCTTGCACCGTTTCTGTTTTTGAGTACTTGAAGTATTGAATTGATTCTGTGCAAAGGGATGAAAATGTATTAATCATAAAAGATACAAGAAAAGAGATGGTGTGATGAAAATACATCCTCCAAACCAGATAATTTATATCGCTTAATAATAAGCGTTTTCACCATTTATTCTACTATTCACGGTCTTTGATAGAATCCTCGGTTTTTTTTTGATGGAACTTTTCAGTTTTAACACACAGGATCTTGATGCGCCTGAGGACCAAGTCAGGAAGTTTTGCGATTGAAATGCCTCATTAATTTCATGCGTGTAGAAAAGGTACACGAGTAGTATGCTAAGGCTCATTATTCTTTAATTGTTGCAGAGACGAGATAGTGCGGAGTTCTGCGATTTCTGGAGGGTCGACCTTCAGTCGACTAAAAGTGATTCTGTTATTCTTATATATTATAACAATTATCTATTTAATGCAGAATTTTAGCAACTTATGTCAAGGCCGCAAAGAAACTAAGAAAGTTACATGAATATTATTCATTGCAGATGTCTCGTCCCCAGCCTAGTCCTACGCTGATGCAATTTACCGTCGAGGACCAAACTTTCTCGTGGTTAGAGCATGGATTTTCGAGGGATTGTGTGGGAGCTCATATACTCGTTTCATCACCTGATTTGAGTTAATTCGCGAAGAGAGTACGTCCAGAATTGTTCTTTTTTTTAAATGAGAGGCTTCTCTGTCAGAACAATTATCGTTTACAATCATCATTATTAAAGGTTTTACTTACGAAATAACATTATTTTGCTTACACAGCAACAACACTAGACAAATTTATGGAGAATTTGCAAGAAACTCAATCGAATCTGGAAGCAGCAATCTCTACTTTATGATAAATAATTTAAAGAAACAAAATATATAATCACTTCATTTGCGGAAAGAATTAAAAGCTTCAACCAGCATTTACAATATCTCTTAAGAGTATAAATAAAACAAAAATAATGTTCGGAGAAAATAATTAATAAAGTTTAGCTTTTGTCTAAAAACGGCTAAAATTAATGTAGAAAAAAATCTCCGGAATATTTTTAAAATAAGGTACTGGAATAAAAATGGACTCTAGTTTCTGCTTAATTGACTTAGTTTTATAGGTGCAGCATTTCCATCATCCTGAAGCTCTGCTACGGATTTTACATGAATCAAATTTGCTGTGTTGCAGTTTATTTCAAAATTTAAATCATATTCATATAATAGAATTTGCGATATATATATTATTTTAAGTCATTATTCGTCTTTGCCGATTTTATGAATCTAATCCTCTAAATCTATTTTGTATTTGATTTTCTGTGGGAAACTTTGGTGTATTTCTTATCCAAAATGAAAATGATGTGAATATATATTATTTATTCATACTAATTGGGTAAGCATTTTTTCAATGCAATTGTAGTTAAAAATAATGTATCTGATTTATTTAATGGGAATTTTTATTATAAGATCTTTTGATTTCTGAAGCTCCATTAAAATTTCTCGACTTGTGTGATTTAAGTATAGAGGTAGCTGCAGCAATCAATACTTTCTCTGTATACTTCTTTCCAGCTTATGGCACTTCAAGTTTTGATGTTCAAATGTTGTTTGGTCAAGGTTCCTATTGTTATATCAATTTATTTTCTGAAACTTTATGTGTTTTATATTTATATGGATGATATCTTTTGTAACACTTTTACCGCACTTTCTGATGCAAAACCAGTTCTGAAATTTTGACTAGCTGTTTTGTTTAATACTTTTTAATATTTTCTGACCTCAATAATGGGTTTTTGTAGATGCGAATATAAATTGAATTTCGATTTCATATCCGAGAAACATTGCTAATAGGACACTAAAAGAGATAAATGGCAAACAACATAATATCAACAAAGTAGTTCTGAAAAAATATTTAAGAATCTACTAAGTTAGGAAATAATAAAATAATTAGAAAAAATAATAGATTTTAAAAAATACGTTTTTTATGACTGTACTATAAAAGATCAATGCTTTGTCAAAATATGAAGTTCAATCAAAACTGTTTGAAAGCTGAAAACAATAAAAAGAAGAAAATTTCACCAAGAATGAATTTCATAATAAAGAATCGTCCTAAATTTTCATTAAAATTTGAAATATAATTTATAAGACTACATAAATTTTGAAATTTTATTTAGAAGTATTTACATAGAATTTCCAATTAAGATCTTGCCTTGATCTCTATATTTTTTTATAAAAATACTTCCCCATTTAATAAACTAATACCAAACGTGTTATACGCTTCATTTTTAATATGTTCTCTTCATCACGTGGTGGAATATAAACATATATAATTTAACACATCTGATATGTGTGTAAAGAATTTAAACTAAAACTATTTCGATGAACAAATTTAACTTCTTAATGTATGCATTTTATTATTCTTTGAGTTCAAAATACAAAATTAATGGACAACTTATTTTTGAATATCTGGTAAGGAATTACTAACACCACGGCATTTGTGACCAAATTTGCGGGCTCCTCCGGTACTACTACGCAAAAGCTCAACTCTTCATTCCCTCTCTAATTCTAAAACTTTTTAAAGAAGTCTTTAAGAGTATCAAAGTCATTTCATTTCAGCAATTCCAAGATGTTTAACTGACGAGAGGATTGGAAAATATTATCTGCGCTGTTGGTGTTTGATGTACCTGTATTACATATTCTGATACTGAAAAGCGTTGCATTGATCCAGGACTGCAAAGAATACACAAAAATAATATGTGAATGCCCAGAGTTAATAAGCTGCGATTTTTTGTGAAAAGGGATATTTGGTTTCAACTTGATGGTATTTGCATTAGTCATTTCACTGTGGACTTTGACATTGGTGCACCGTTGTGACCGAAACTCTGTTAAGAAAACTGCTTAGAAAATAATAGAAAGAATAAAACAGTTTTCAAAGCATGCTTTTAATAATGCAACATAAGAACAGATAATTATCTTTTTTATTAAAATGTTTGGAAAGAATATTTTTCGGAAAATAATGTAGAGAGTCAAAAAAATTTCGAGGCCTCCACTACGAATATATTTTGCAGCCAGCAAACATAACGTTTATAACAAATTTTTTAATAAAATTTCGAACCAACTTACTTTAAAATTCTAAACATTCGCAAACAGAATTACACCATATTAACAACGACTTTAACAATGTCCGACAATGTGTTTTCATTTATGAAAGGAATATTTATAATATCCAAATACTGATATTCAGCTTGGGTCTACTTTTGAAATTAATCTCTACGGCCAGCAAGACATACCCTAGAAGTGTGAAGATGTAGCAGAGAAAGAACCAATTTCTTTGTCCTTTTTTTATACTAAGTTTCCGAGATTACCTACATTTATATCATGGGAATTGAAAAAAAGATTCTCACTGCCCATCTAAACTTAAGACCCTGTTTATTTGGCCCGAGATAGGCCTAAGTGTCACGCCCTTAGCTCTAGCTGACACACTGAAACATATAAAGCTATTAAGAATATAATGGACATCAAGATTAGGCACTTAGCAGCGCACTCTTCCAACTAAGATCTTGAGCCATAAAACACAGAAATACTTACCACCATCAGAAGGAAAAATCCAGCAAGCATTGTTGAAGCTTGAAAAATACTTAACAAATGCTTTAACATAGCAAAACATGTCATTTTTTTAAATATAGTAATCTTCCTAATCCGAGCATTCTATCCGAAATTGCGTATGTAAAATCAATAGGGCAAAATGCAAAAGCTATACATTTCAAGCCACGTAATAAGAATAAGAGGTCAAATCAAGATAAAAGCATTATCGAGAATTTTCAACTTTAATTTTATCCTCAAATATTTTTATCTGCTAAAAACTAATTATTACATCATTTATGAAATTAAAAAATTACTTTTACATGTAGAAACTATTCTTTCAGTTTAATTAGTTTTTTTTAAGAGATTTAGTATATTACGGCTGTTTGCGGTATATTTTTACCATTTGTTTATTGGCTTGAATTCTAGTTATTTGTCTAACTGGATTATATCACTCTCACAGTGCAAACTTTGTGACTTTTATGTACGGTTTCAAGCGCCGGAGAGAAAACCAGGAATATGTGATAAGCAAAACCTCCTCCCTTTAAGTGGAGGCAAATCGACGAGATTGGTTTATTATCCTTATTCGGGGCTATTTTTTTTTTCCATTTCATTTAACTAAAATTAAGTTAATTAACTGGTTTTTCTCGATAAATTAGGAATATTATACCACAAAAAACATTTTTACTCCATCTAAAAATTAGAAAGATTTAACTTTTCTAAACGAAGTGTAGTGGAGCGGAACGCCGTTCCCCACTGCATTTTTCACGAGAAATAAATAAGAAGAAATTGCGAAAACGTCCTTAAAACAGCTGATTTTTTGTCTACTTGACGCGGAGCAGTCCGGCACTGCTTATTTTACTGACTACCACTTTTTCTATGACAATAAAGAAATTAATGCCGTAAATTTTTCTCAAATTTAACATCGTTTATAATATATTGTCCATTAATAAATCCCAAAGTATTTTAGCTTCCTATAAATTTTCAAATAGATATCATGCAACTATATTCATTGAGCTGAGAGATGGTCTAAACAACTTCAAATTTAGAAAAAGTTCCTCTTCATTACTTTCCCAAGAACCCTCAAATGATAGAAAAGTTCAAGTCTAATTTCTTTTACCAGCTCGGACATAAAATCAAGCTTTAAATTAAAAAGAAAGAAAAAAATTTTGAGTAATTACGATCATCGTTATTCTAAGAGAAAAAAAATATATATACAGAGAAATTTGACGTAATAAATTGGTACCTTTATAAACACGCCCGTGCACATTGAAATGTCTGACCTTTTCGTACGTCCTTTAACTTGCGCTGGAACTTCAAATCAGGAAAAATGAAAATATCATTATTCCCTGGATAACTCATATGAGGTTTTATGTAAGCTAAAATACAGTACAGCCCCAGTTAAACGATGTAAGGGCGGCAGCAGCTCTTTCGGATAATGATTTTGATTAAGTCGCGTTTTATTTACAAGTTTGTATCTAGTACGGTATGATGCTCAGATTTTAAATCTAAAACATCTGTTGAAATCTCTTTGCAGCTACATATGCACCTTAAAAGTTCAAGTTACATTTTTTTGGATTGCAGTAGTAAAATCTATATGCAGGTTCGGACAAGTTGTTGGCCTGTTATAAAAATTTATTGCAAACTAACCGTTAGCAATCATTCTGTAATTATGGTAACATTAGGATTGTTCACTTTTAATAGTTCTTTATGCAATAGATTGCGCCCTGTTTACGTCACGGGAGAATCGTGGTGACTTTTTTTATTCTCTATGGGGAATTTTGGACAGATCATCAGCAAAACGCTACCCGACAGTTTCGACAATTTTTATTTCCTATGACTTTTCACTTAATTATGTCATCAAATGTAGTCTGCCTCACACCAACAAGGATACTGTACTTATGGCCGTTTATCATTAGTTAAATGTGTATGAAATAATTCCCAGATCAGTAACAACATATTCTCTTTTTTTATTCATAGTCACTTTCTTGCAAGTTTTCGGCTTAGATAAATTAATATTTATAAACTGACAATGGCTTTTAAACACCCTAAAATGTTTGGTAATGATAATAAAAGAAATATGAAGTACAAATATGTTGAGGCCATTTACTGTTAAATGGGTTGATGAAAAAAGGTTAAATAGAGCAAATTTTTCAAATTCATGAAACTTAACTGTACTTGAGGAGCACCTCAAATTGTTCGATTATATAAAATTTTTGTTTTTTACTTTTTTTGCTCAAAAAAAGACAACTTGCACTATTACAAGTTCACAAAAAAGTTGTGCTTGTCCACACCAATATACATATACTATACAACATTTCTTTACCGAAAAAAGCGAAAAAAAATAATTCATTGACAGAGATAGAACAAACACATTACATTTATTTCCCAACTTATTCTGAATCTGACAATATCTATTTTAGCTCCACCTAATAAGATTCTTCCTCATATCAGGGCATAAAAGCATATCTTTTAAACTGCATTTTGTTACCTTTAATATCTTCAATTAGAAAGATAATTTCACCTGTCCTTGTACTCATCCTTATTATACTTCTTATCTGGAAGTAATGTTAAGGTAGTTAGTTCTTCAGCGAAGTTTTGAACGCCTTTCACAGCAAAAATGAGAAGTGACACAGAATCTCAGAACTGCACAACATTGGTACACTCCAAAACCTCCAACCATCTGAATAATCCCAAAAAGTTTTCCGATATAATAGCAATTATTTTGTTTATTTTGCTTCTTGTAACACTGAGATGCGATGTGTTGGCACTAGGAACAAAATTCACAAAGCGCCCCCCCCGTTCCTTTAATTTACGATTTTCAGTATTGACAAGATTTTCTTGAAGGGTCTAACACAGCTCTACTGCGTTCAAACTATTTCTTATTAGTCTCTTCTTGATAAGATGAATAATATTTATATGCATTCTTGGTATAATTTAGATTCAAATCCTTCTGCTTTCGTTGAATTATCTCAGCTTCGTTTATAAGTTGTTTTTTTAACCAAATTCTTTATCCTTCCTCTTTAGAGTTTTTGAGCAAAACTCCCCATTCTGGCAATCCCTTAATAGCTTCAAAGCTATTACAAGTTGACAATTTCTGAGAACCTTCTTCTTTAATTTGTTCCTTGCCTCTCTTGAAAATATACCAATGATCTATTCTTCCCGGGTAAACTTCAGTTCGAAAAAATTAATCTATTAAATACATTAACCTGGCTCTTGATGTTGGTTCAAGGTAGACTTCAAAATACCCCATGCTTGCTTACCAATTGTTGTGTGCCTGATTAACGGAAGACTGCTTCTCTCAATACCTAAGATAAAATCGTATTATAACATCTGCTACCTCAGTCATACTCGAACCTTTCTTTTTTTATTAGATTTTTTTGGACAAAGGCTTTCCTTCCCAACACAAAATTCCAGTAACCACGATCCATCAACACTTGCTTTAAATCGTCTTCCAGGAGTTGTGTAAAAGATTCATCCAATTTCGAATGCAAAACTCTGATGTAATCTATTCTGTTCGGCATATTAGACGTCAAGTGTTTATCCATTCATTAAATCCTTCTGTTCATGCCTTGGCTTTTGATTACACCTGGTGAAAAGTTGTGACACCAACTATTGTTGGTATACATTAGAAAGTGCTCTGTTAACGCAGAGTTTTAATACCAGAACGTTAAATAAATTTAAATATAGAATCTAAATGAAAACATAACTACATTCTGTTGCTTTCCTTGCAGCCTTTTCCATACACAGGCATAAATACAAAACAAGCCTGCGAAGGTGAAACAACCAATCACGAGCTTTGAATATCGCCGTACTTTTCCATTTTAAAATTACTTTTACGTTATGATTACGTTTCAATTGGCCATCTGATTTTATTTGTAATTTTTTCTATATATGTCTGAATTGGTTTCATTCCCCTTACAAATTCCTATTTTGCCTCTTCTGTTTTTTGTTTCTGCGAATACAGATGGCAAAGGGACGAATGTTCTTTAATAACTCCTCCTTCTTGTAGAAAAATGCGTGGTTTAATCAAATTTCACATAAGGTTTTCATCTTTCAATTATACGACATAAGATAAGTTTTGCGGCTGGTGGCTTAATGAATAGAGCCAGATATTAAAAACTGCTCATCTTATTAAGTTTTGATGTTTTGTTTTCCACTTTCTTTTGATTATTTGCTTTTTTTTTTAATGCATATTCTCCATTGTCCTCTGTTTGGGAATTTTCAGGCTATGAAGCTATGTTGTGTAATGCTAGCTTCTTACAAGAACAATTCCACAAATATTGTTGAATCCATTTCAAATAGTTCTTAGCCCACTGAAAAATTCGGATTCAGAATGGTTTCCTTGTTTTGTTCTTGGTTGTGATCGATTAACTATGGGTTTATTTTTAGCTTTACTCTTTCTTTATTTTTTGCTATCTTTGTATAGTCTTGATACTTTCATTGTTTCTCTGTTCTTTCGTTTTATGCTGCAATTTGCACGCTTCATAAACATTATCTCTTGTTTTAAAATTTTTTCCTAAATTTTAGTCTTTAAAATTTTTTTCTAAATTTTTTTACTCATAAAATCCCTTTATTAATATATTAATGCATCTTTTTTGTTCTAGTTTAAATTTAAAGTATGGATTCTTTTTTAAATTTATTTTATTTTTTCTTGTTAGATTCATTTTAAACTGGTTTATCTTGCTATCAACATTCGATTATCGGTCACTTCAGATTCATTTAAAATAATATACTTTATTTCTGAAAAAAAAGTTTTTCCTTTACAAGTGGTTTCAAATTTAAAATCAATTAAATTTTTCTTATAAATTAAATATTTTAGTTGAGAATTCATTATCCTTTCTGTGTTCGAATACATTTATATTTAATATCTATATGTTTTCGTTCTGCTATTCTCCTTATTGTACTCGAATAATGAATTGTTTACTTTGGTTATGCAGTACCTACCCAATATCTACTACTTCGTGAAATTTACTTTTGTGCAATTGCTTTTCGGTGGCCGACCAAGTTTATTTCGAATGCATATACAACAATATCAGCATTAAGCTCGTTCTCATATGTTCAGTTCTTTGAAGCCTTCACTGAAGCGCCACAAGGCTCCCCCTAGGCAGTCTACCAAAACAATTAGATGCAGAATCTACTTTCTGCGCAGAGGCTGCAGCTTAAGAGCTGGCTTCGTCAGATAATAAATCCCACTTCAATGGTGAGAAATGCTTCAAAGCTCTTGTGAAAGAACAAGGTAGAGTCAACTATAGGGAGGAATCAGAGGACTTAGTTGGCTTATTCTGTGTTAGGAAAACAGGAAAAAAAATTAAGTTGCTTATGAACAAGGGACTTTCCTTTTATGATAACGTGACATTGGAATCGGTATTCAGAACGACATCTGTAGTTCCAAGACGCAAGAAAAAATTGATAGTAAGTTTAATTGGCTGTAAAATTCTCCGAGGAAAAGGTATGGGTGGCCTGCTTGCATCTTCCTCCATACAGAATAATTTAACGGATTTTTTTTTCAGGGTATACTACCCTAATATGGATAAAAGGCAATATCATTTATTTAATCTTTCAAGTTTATAGCCCAAATGAATATTTATTAACAGTGAAATCACTATCTAAAACTATTGAGCTGGAACACATGAATGGTGTTGTACCGAATATTTTACTCCAGCAGTTGAGCAGAATTCCCGAAATAGCCGGCTATGCTGTCTTTCTGATTTAGAAGAACTACCCTCTAGGTTTCAATTCTGACATCACATTTGGCATAGAACTATATTGCAACTTCAATATAAACTGTATCCTTGGGAGAATGACTTCAGGCCTGCGGTAACCTGTCCACACATGTGAGGACTTCTTTGAGATGAAGGAAGTGGTGCCACCAGATCAATGTATGTACATGGTAAAATCTGATGTGCAACAGGATACGTTCCAGAGGTCTTACCGCCATGCCGTTCAACCTGATTGTCCGTTTCCAGCTGTTGTTTTTGAAACAAACTCTCATTTCACCGAGACACTCATCAACTTCTTTCTTGTAACCGGCAAAGAGTGATCTCAAACTAATTTAACTGTAGCCCCTTTATTCGGGGTTGAGAATGCGAATTTATGATGAGACTCAAAATCTGTCGTAATTCCATCTGAAAAAACGGATATCTTCCTTGAAAACATCGCATCCATTCCTGAAGGCAACTTCAGAAACTGGAATTTAAAAGTCAGAACATTTGAAGAAGACAATTATTTTTAATTGACTGAATTAATTGAATGAGTATTTTCTAAAAAAAGTAGAAAAAGTTTTTTGGTAAAATATGGATTTAGATTTTTTAAATACTTAATCCCTATTAAAATTCCTTCATTTAAATGCC
Organism: Araneus ventricosus; assembly: GCA_013235015.1. Classification (NCBI taxonomy): domain Eukaryota; kingdom Metazoa; phylum Arthropoda; class Arachnida; order Araneae; family Araneidae; genus Araneus; species Araneus ventricosus. The sequence goes on along the minus strand of BGPR01005504.1, from coordinate 75,565 downwards.
GTGTAAACACTCTATAAGTAAATATATGTAAGTGTTTCATATTGTTGCTGATTAATGCATGTAATACAAAAATTAGAATCAGTCTTCCTTTAAGGAGGATACCATGGAGCTGAACATTACTAATAGACATCTATATAAAATAACATGGGTTTCATGGGTTTAAAATAACATCAAACAGCCAGGTCGAAATAAAGTGTCCATTAATCATACTAATATGAACAATGATAATGATTAAGAATTTACAGGTGATGGTTTATATTAACAGAATTCATATCTAGATTTCGGAGAGGCTGCTGTGCTATAAGATAACATCTTACCGCTGTGTACAGAGAAACTGCTTGACCACCTACATGCCGTCAATTGCTGGAATTTCAAATCTCCTCTTCGCTGGAACTAAAGGCGATACGATGGGTTGTCTGTCTCTGACCTCTTGTCTCACAGTTAATGGTTTCGCTGTGCCGCCTGGTGGTGAAAAAAATAAATGCCAAAATGCTCGGGTATTGACGTGTGAGGTCCCCCGAAAAATGAAAGATGGAAGTGAAGAAACGAAAAAAAAAATGCTTGAAAAGATATGCTAAAAACGAAAAACATGATGATGAAAAAAAAGTTTGGAATGTCTTTGATCCCAGGTAGCAATTGCATGAGGCCAAAGTTTTTGGTGGGAAGCTGAATTGGAAATTGCCTCAGGCCCTACATGAGATCCTAATTTTGCTACATTATAGGACGATAAACCTTAAAAGGAATTCCGTCGGTTACAAGATTATAGCCTTTCTGAAGGCTTGAAAACCGATTCAATTTTGTGTTTTCATAAGATGCGATCATCAGCAACATTATGAAAAATTCACATATCTTCACAAGAGACAGGTTTAGCACTGCGTTTAAATAAAGGAATTTAATGGGATCGATATTTCAAATTCTAATCAATATTCTACTCAATTTAAACCTTCACTACTTTTATTAGAATATGCTAATCTTTAGATTAAAAAATAATCTACTCCCAATGTTCTAATCCTTTTAAATTTCAGCTTCTGAAGGTTTCAGGAATGGACAAAGAGCTTTCCTGCGATTTTTCGGCTGGAAGATGTCATCCGGTTGGTTCACAGATTTTTGAGACTCATCATAACTTATCTAACCCTAGAGTAAAGGCTACAGTTAAGTTGATTGGAGATCGTTTCTTTTGGTCGTTTTACAAGAAAGAAGTGTCTTGGTGTCCTGAGTGTCTCTAGTGTTTTCAAAACCGTTGAATTTTATCTTGTCAATCATGTAAAATCGAACGGTCTACGCTAGAGCTATTGGAACGTATCCTGTTCCACCCCATCGATTTTATCATGCACATATTGATCTGGTGGGACCATTTCCTCCATCTCAAAGAAGCCTCACTTGTATAGACAGGTTTTCACGTGGGCCTGAATAGTGGGTGGGCCTCCTCTCAAGAATATTAAAGCCGAGACATTTGCAACATAGTTCTTTACCATTTATCTCGCTAGATTTGGTGTTCCTGAAAGGTTTACTTCGAATTAGAAAAGACAATACATCCAGCTATTTTGTGAATTTGCTCCACTGCTTGGAGTAAATGTTATTCATACAACACCCTCCATGCCCAGTAGGATATGTCACCGGTCTATGGAGAAAAAAAGTTTCCCGATTACTGCCGGGCACAGCAAGAAAAGGGTGCCAAATTGTATTTTTAGCTCACATATGAAATTTTGTTTGAATGCGATGTCATCTTCTGCCTCCGGATTGACTTTGAAAAATACACATTTTGGGGAAAAAAAACTTCTTAATGATGAGTTGCCATAAATAGGTTAAAAATAGTTTCAAAATGTTTGTTTGTCAAACAAATTGAAATTATAGGAGTAATATTTATTTATTATAAGAAAAGGTTTACAAAAATGACATTTATATTATTGCAATGATACTTTAAATGCCGCAAATATTCTTCTTACAATCGAATTTCTGCATGACTTTTCGAGATTCCATTTGAGTTTTACTTTCTCGTATACGAAGTATACAAAGAGAAAGTATTGTAATCGTCAAAAAATTCGAACTCGAGATTTTGACGAATCTCCACGTTTTAGACTTCCCTGAGTTCGAAAAACACAATTTTGGAATTATGTCTGTCTGTGTGTCTGTATGTCTGTGAACATGATAACTCGAAAACTATTAGAGCTATGGGGATGAAATTTGGCATGTGGTCTTTAAACATAATTTGTAGGTTTCTATCAAATTTTGGACAAACTCCGTCAACGGGAAGTCTGTCTATCTGTATGTCCGCGGTCATGTGAACACTATAACTCAAAAACTTGAATAGCTAGAAAAATAAAATTTGGTACACAGTTTTATCGTCATGAATGTAGGTCCGTATAAAATGTTGGGCCAAATCCGTCAAAAAGAGGCGTTCAAATTGCATATTCAATTTCTTTTAATCCGATTCTCATGCGCATGCGTACTGGTAGCAATCTGTTATTGTTGTAAATTTTATTTACAACAATAAATAATGTTTTCAAGCATGAATTGTAATAATTTTTTTTTTATTGTTGTAAATAAAATTCAAACCGATCTCATTATTTCAGCATATCTTTTATTTACGCGCTTTTGCAATTGTTACGGTTGTGGTAGTATAAACTTTTTTCTTGGGAATTCAATTCCAAAGCAGAATTTTCGCTTTAGTTCATTGCATTGTCTATTTTATCGCACCTGTTTCAAAGTAATATTTTTTTGGAACGTGGCAACAGATATTTGATTTCAGGTTTGTTTGTTTCTTTCACTTTCTCGTATACAAAGTATACAAAGAGAAAGTATTGTAGTCGTCAAAAAAATTCGAACTCGAGATTTTGACGAATCTCCATTTAGAAAGTATACGAGAAAGTTTAGGGGAGACCACTCCAGCTGGTTTACGAATCTTTCTCTCTCAGATGTTTTACACAGTTTTCAGAAGGAGATTCCACCGAAACATAAATTCGGATTAGCACGAGTTAGTCATGGGGCATGAGACATTTTGCTTGGAGGTTTGTTTATTAAGCCCCTAGGAAATATGCCTGTTGAAACCACCGATACTACTCTGAACAATATGTTTGGTCTGTAACAGAAAACTCGGGTAACCGTGTTGAATTCCAATGACACAAGCCTTTTCTCACACTTTTCTAGATCTTTGCCGATTCTTTCAAATTAATTCATGTGCAATAGATAGATAAATTCACTGTAGTGGTTTATTAAACTTTTTTTCAAGCAGACGTATGAAATCTCCACATATTTACGAACGTTCAAGTTAGTTCCATTACACCCAAATGCCACCGACGTATTCATAGACATCTTTGATTCCAGTAAGTAATCAGTGACTAATTGTTGTATTTGGATTCTGGAGTTTCGACTCTGGTTCATTTATCAATGAAATATGCTCTTCAAGAATGTTGCGTCGATACTTTTTTCCGTCTTTCAATGATGTAATTAAAGTTTTATCTAACTGTTGAAGTATAAAGCAGGCATCTGTACGACTTCATCTTCTTCCGCGGCCAATTTTCGTGCTATCTTGTGTTTCCTGCGAACTTATTTTTATCGATTTCCAAAGTAGAAGCGTGAATAACTGCTGAAGTAATAGCTGTCTCATACCTATCTGATAATTCCGTGTCTATCACACATTCTTGAAAGTAAATTGTAATCTGAAAAACTGTTTGTAGCAGTAGGCTAATCTACAGCAGACACCGACGTTGAGGCTTGTGACTGTGGTAGGAAACACTGTCCTGATGATTTGATACAGATGAATTCGACACATTAAGTTTCCCTGTGCTTCCTTTTCAAGGCTGAAGCTGTAATTTTTTATTTATCAATTTCCGTTTCAAAGTATTCGTTATTTTATTCGTTGTAACCGTATCTATTGTTCCTCTCACCAATCTTCTAGTGGTTCGTTGGTCGATTAGTAAGCTTTTTTTTGACATGTACTTTCTCGTGTCTGGAACAAAGCCCTCAGCGATGTTCCTATATTTTCAGGATGAAATGTCAAACAATATTTTACTGGCACAGAGAAACTCTTCTAATCTTTTCTTCGGTATTTTAGGGTGAGATTTCAAAAGTTTTTTATTTCAGATGATACGTCTTCAACATCACATTCAATCCTTTATGTTGCCCATTAGGAATGAATGCTCTTTACCATACTTCTTTAATTTTTCCAAGATAATGTCCTCTATTTCCATGTACCTGTGCCCTTTATTAATTTCTTTATCATGTTTTATTTTATGCCGTTTAACACAGAGGACATTATAACATATTCGTAGGTTTCTAACAAACTTTATTTGATATCACTTGAATCACCAAACAACGCAAATTTCGACTGTGAACGAGTACGATTCATGATAAAAGATTGCGCGAAAGAGTGCAACACAACACCTCATGTATATGGTGTTTGCTCGACCCTTACTCAACTTGACAACCCTTTCAAATTTCCAATCATGTCGCATTATCTTCCATGTACGAAATAAGTAGCGTTAATTTGTTGAAATTCTGATTGGAACTTATGTCGAAGAAACGAAAAAACTCGAAACTTTATCGTTAATCCGTAGGCAGTTAGACATATCAGAATGTAATAATATTTCACAAGTATTAATTTGAGAGCATTTATCACCTTTTCAGCGCTGTGCCTCTTAAAAAAGGAGAAAAATTGAAACGACCCACCCTAATGCCCAGTCAATAGTTTAGAGGAAAGATTTCACGCTCAATTAGTCTGCGATTTGGGCTTATGCAACTGAAAGATGGACTATGATATTTTCTTCTATCTTATTAGGGGTTGGAGCATCAGTGAAAGATCCGTTAAATTATTCTGTGGCGGAGATGATGTATGGTACCCCCATATCTTTTCTCGTAGAATTTTTAGTACCACTTAAACTTTACTAATGATTTTCTTGCATCTTTGGAACTACGGATGTCGTCTTGAAGATCGATTCCAATGTCGCAAGATTACAAAAGGAAAATCTTTGTGCGTAAGGAACTTAATTTCCTCATGTTTTTTCTACGGCAGAAGAGGCTTATGAAGTCTCTGATTCCTCCCTATAGTAGACCTCATCTCGTTGTTCCTACAGCTTCGAAGCATTTCGCCATTCAAGTGGGATTTGGTTAGCAGACGTTTAGCCGGATCTTCAGCTCGCAGAAATCAGCCTTTTCCAGTGAGATTCTGTATCTAATCTTCTTGCAGATTGCGTAGGGGAGCCCTGTGGATCTTCAGTGAAGCTTCAAAGAACTGAACTGATGAGATCGAGTTTGGTATTGATATTGTTGGATATACATTCGGTAAATAAATTGGTTAGCCACTGAAAAGTTAATCTTAACGTTAATATAATTTATCAGCCTGAAGTACGTCAATATTCAAAGTTGCTGCGATTGGTTGTTTCACTTTATATATTGTTTGTTGGCTGGTATTTATATACTGTGTGTGAAAAAGGCTACAAGGAATGCAGCAGAATGTAACTACGTTTTTCTTTGAATTCCACATTAAAGATATTATTTTAACGTTCTCCCTGGTTTCTAAACTCTGCTAATGACACTCACAGCATACTAACAATGGTTATGGGCCGTAATACCTTTCACCAGGTGCAGTCAAAAGCCATGTTGTTTAAATTAGAAGGATTGAAGTATTTAAAGAGTTGATGCTAACTGTTGTGACGTGTAATATGCCGAAAAGAATATGAGTACATCGGAATTTTTATCATTTGTATTTCCGAAATTGTATGACTCTGTTTACACAACATGGATGGATGATTTGAAGGTCTTGCAGATGGATCGTGGTTGTTGGAGTTTTTTAATTTGTGAAGAAATTCCTTTTCCAGAAAAATCTACTGAAAAAGAAAGATTCGAGTATGACTGGAGAAAGCAGAGATGTTATGCTTCGATTTATCAAGGTATTGAGAGAAAATTTCTTCCGTTAATCCGGCAAACAACAAATGGTAAACAAGCATGGGATGTATTGAAGTCTAATTTTGAACCAATATCAAGAGCCAGATTAATGGATATAATACTCTAATTTTGAGAACTGAAGTTTAATCTTGAAGAAGAGACCATTGGTATATTTTTCAAACGAGTTACAGAGGTACAAACTCAAATTAAAGAGGCAGGTTCTGAAATTTCTAAAATTCTAATACCCTTGCAGCTTATTAAGGGATTGCCAGCTGAGTATGATCATTTGGTTCAAATACTCAACAGATTGAATGATGAAGAATTTATTCATTTCGAAGTTAAAAACAGCATATAAACGAAACTGAGAGAATTCAACTAATGCAGAAGGATTTGTATCTAAATTCTACCGAGAATGCATTTAATATTAGTTTATCTTGTCAACAGGACATTAATAAGAAATCTTTTGCAAGCAGCGGAGCTGTGTTCGACCTTTCAATAAAATCTGGACAATACAAGAAAAATCGTAACTTAAAGGAATGGGACATTTTGTGAATTTTTTTCCCGAAGGGGACACATCGCATCTCAATGTTACAAGAAGCAAAATAAAGAAATTTATCAAGCTTTTATATCGGAAACTTTTCTTTGTGTGATTAATCAGTCAGTCGGAGCTTTTCCAGTATCGATGGACTTGATGCAGTTCCTGATAGATTCTGTAGACACTTTTCATTTTTTCTATGAACGCGATAGGTTCAAAAACTTCATAGAACTTTCAACTACCAAAGCACTATTTGCAGATACGAAGTATAATTGTGAAGTAAAAGCATAGATGAAATTAACTTTCTAATAAAGATATCAAAGGAACTATTCAAATTACATTAAAAGATATGTTTCGGATATGAGAAAGAATCTTATGAGTGGAGCTAAGATGGATATTGCCGAATTGAAAATAAGTTGGGGAAATAATGTAATGAATGTGCTTCATTCTAACAATGAATATTTCTTTTCTGCTTTTCGGGAAGAAATGTTGTATATAGGGTGGAATTGGGGGATTATTAGGGTGGAACGAAAAACCCCTTTTTCCTTTTCAAACTTGTAATAGTGCGCAAAAGTTGCCTTTTGATACCAAAAAGACAAAAACAAACTTTTATGGCAATCAGAACATGTCTTGAAGTGCAGGAAGTAGGATTAGCTTTCATAAATTTAAGAAGTATTGCTCTATTTCAACTTTTTTCTCTATTCTCATTTCTATTTCTCATTTGCAGTGAAAAAAGCTCAAATTAAATACTTGGTACTTTATATTCCTTTTTATTAATAGAGCAAACATTTTTAGGGTGTTTAAAACCTATTGTGAGTATATAAAAATATTAATTATTAACCAAAAAACGTGCAAGAAAGCGGCTATGAATAAAAAGAGAATATGCTGTTTCCAATCTGGAATTATTTCTCTGTTATATATTTAACTAACGATAAAGGCTTATAAGTACTTTATAAAACCTTTTAATTGCTGTTGTGTAGCAAAATGTATTATGTGATTTTCTAATCTACCGATACTCAATCAAGTTAACGGGGAGAATTTTTAATAGATGAGAATTTTCTTAGGTGATATTTGTTGCAAATCAATAAATTTATTATTTATATTTTCTTACAGCCCATTTATTTCTTATATTATCTATATAAAATGAGAAATAACAAATGTATAAATTTTTCTTAGATGCGAGTGAAAAGGGGCATTTTAAATTAACCATATAAATATAAGTCGTTTTTGCTTAGTTTTATCGTTAAGTTTAGAATATCGAGCCTTTTTTTTATAAAAGAACCTCTTCCCCTTGACGAATTTTATCCAACATCTGAAACACACTTACAATTTTGGGGTAAATAACAAATATCATTACGTTTGTTCGTTGTATTTTTTAAAATTATCTTGTTCACATACAAACAAACAACTCCAATTCCAAAAATGTTTCTTTTCGACTGAAGATAGTCTACTAAGTGAAAAATCCTAAAATCTACAGGTTGAATTTTTTGATGATTGTAACAGTTTCTATACGTATCTGCTAGATTGAGAAAAGAAAGACAGAACAAATAGCAGTGAATTATTTAGGGTAGGTGGCCACCGAGTTTTAATATGACTTTTTAGCCCCTTGCAGTCAGTGCCAGAGAAAGTGTAAATGGCGCCCAATGAAAACACAGTTTTTTCACCCAACATATTGGACAGTCAAAAGTGACTAAGTCTTACTGAAGTTTAGTCTCCCTGACGCGTTATGGCTATAGTTGCAGACAACTGTACACCTGCCCTTAGTTGCTACGCCACTGAAAAACAGATTTCTAGCAAAATACCATTCTTACAACAAAAATAATGAAAATACTTGCTGAAAGTAGTATCTATAACCTGAATCCATAATCCATCCAAGGTAGGGGTGGAATGAATGGATTGAAAGCCACCTAAGATGGTGTTGAATTTGTTTCCCAAAAAATTTCGGGCGTCGAGATATTTTACTGAGTCCGTAGTTGTCTTATCCATCAATTGCGTCATGCCGCGGAGGAGCATGTTTCAACTACGCATAACAACAAGACCGAAAATTTTGACTCATTTCTAAGAAAAATAAAAAGAATTATATCTGTCCAAATAAGTCGATATCATAAGAAAAAAAAGCCTTAAAGAATAATAAAAATTGCATTTTTATCTGGCTGTAGCTCACATCTCTAGCAAATGTAATCTTACACCCCTTCTTCGGTTGAAATATAATATTTCAAGTTAAAAATGAAATATTAATATGAATACACAGTTTCAGGTGCCATTATAAATTCACACACACACACAAATGCAAGAAATACACAAAGAAATAGAAGATTAACGCTCAATTAAATTACCTGTATTCATTATATTTCATTGGCAAAACGCAAAATACATTTTGTTACATAATAGTAAACAATGCTGGCGAGTCGGGGGTGCTTTCTCCCTATAACCTCGGAAGAAAATAAGCTTTCATTCATTTTAACTCCCTAAAACGAAGATTTATATAAAAAGCAAAGGAATTCGGCGAATCCAGCTAATTTCGAAGCTAAATTTCAAACTTTGTTGTCTACCTTCTATTCTTCCAGATATTTTTAGTTGTCTATAATTTTTTGCCATCCCCCACATTTATAACTTCCAATCGCAGCTACTGCTGCTAATGACAAGTATTCACACGGTATTTGTAAGCGTTTTTCGTCAGTTAAAAGTATAACAGAGCAATCATTCCCAGATTAGAAAACAGCATGTTTTCTTTCTCCGTAGCTGATTTCTTGCACATTTTTGGTTAATAATCAATATTTTTAAATAAAAATATAACTCTAAGAACGATTTTTTTCTAGTAATGAAAAGGAATAAAAAGTACAATTTATCTAATTTGAGCTTTTTTACTGCAAATGAGACATTAGAGATAAAGGTCGAAATAGAGCAATTCTTTTTAATTTATGAAACTTTATCGTACTTGCGGCACCTCAAGATATGTTCTGATTGATATTAAATTTTATTTTTGTCTTTTTTGCATTAAAAGACAACTTTTGCACTCTATTACAAGTTGGAAAAAAGTTTTTTTCCGTTCCAATCTAAAGTTTATCCTTTGTTAGAAAATGTTATTTATACTAATGTAAATTTAAATCTAATCCACAGAGGATTATGCCATGTTAATATTCCTTTGATTAAGGATAAGAGTAGAAATCAATAAGTTAAAGGGTTAAAGAAAATAAATATTAAATTGGAGGATCAGCTTTGCATAGTTTGTAAACCTAGGTAACGCAACTAGAATGTATCTGAAGAATAATTATGTTTAGCAACGGGTAACGAAGTCTAAAGGTTCATATGGAGTTATAAGGGCCAGTACATGTTAACTCTTTCAGAGGAAATAAATATTTTTTATCGATAATTCATGATTTTTCGAAAAAAAGGTAGATGTATCTACTCTTAAAAATAAAAGTGAAGTATTTACTATTTTAAAAAATATATCTATATAGGGTAGGAAGAGCATTAAGAAGGAAACTTAAAAGTGTTAGTACCGATAACGGAATGGAATTTTAACATAGAGAATTTGAGAAATTTTTAATAGACTTGGGAATCAAAAGCGAAAGAACATCTATATGTACACCGGAATTAAATAGAGCTGCTGAACGACTCAACAGATCAAGTATGGAAGCGGTTAGAACTATGTTACAAGATAGTGGATTACAACCAAGGTTTGGGCAGGGGCACTTCCCGCCTATGTAGATACTACAAATCGATGTAATACTAAATTAACAGAAAAAAAACTCCTATTGAAATATGGTCGGGATATAAACCTTTCATTAGACGTTGTCGTATATTTCGTTAAATAGCATATTTGTATGTTCTTAAAGTTTATAAGTATAAATTGCAACAGAAATAAAAAAAATTGGAATATTTGTAGGTTCAGGATATAGGGTATGGTTAACAAAAGAAAATCATAGAAAGTATTCATGTTTAAGTTGACGAAACTGAAAACGGTGTAAAAACTTTATTCGGTAAAATTAAATACTATGATTACGCTTTATATCAAGTGGATCAAAATTTGAAAACGGAGATGATATTGGGATATAGGGAAACTAGTTTACCAGAAACACTCCCATCGTTAGATATTTCAACTTGGATAAGGTTTGAAAATTCCAGCACAAAAAGCAATCGGGTAGATGTACACTTTATTACATCTAGAAAAGAACGACTTAGATGAATAAACGATGCTAAATGGTATTGTGAAAAAAAAAGTTAGCGTTTGATCCCAATCAGTTTAATTTTAAACCCACAACAACAAATCCGCAATTTGAGCAAAAATCGGATTGAGAAGAAGAAACTAGTTCGTATTTCCTAGATGAAGCAAACTACGTAATGATATTTTTCAACGTGAGATATACATGACAAAAATACCAAAAACATTTACAGAAACTCAAATTTTTCCAGGAAAAAATAAATGGGACATAGCTATGTCGGAGGAAATTAAATTGCTTCAGAATAGAAAGGTTTGAGATCTGGTTAAACCAAACTCTAATATGAAATTTTGATGTTGCAGGTGGGTGGGGCGAGAAAAATAATATGAGGAAATATAAAGCTAGACGGGTAGCTCAGGGTTTAAGCAAAGACCGGTGTAGATTGTACTGACATCTTTGCACCACTTGTGAATTTTGATATAATAAAATTTTTGTTTTATTGGTATGTACTTGAAGATGGAGTCATGCTCAAATAGATGTAAAAGGAGCTGATGTTCCTGTTTACTTACTAGTCCTGTAATTAGGTGCTAAAAAGGGATAATTTAAAGCAAATTCTGGTGGAGTCGTAATTTTCTGCTCCTATATGTTTTTTGGGGTGCTGATTACGAATCTGAGGTTTCCCACCAAAACTTTTTGTTGGAATTTTAGTTATAGCCAGAAAACATGAAAAAATGGACTTTCCACCAGTTTTTTTGCTTATAACTAAAAAACTATCAACTTTTTTATATCATCATCATATATCAAAATAATCAGCACAAAATTTCCTACAATTTATGTTTGTACTATTTTTTCGTTACGTGTACCGTTTAAGTGCTATATCTGAGTGAAGTTTGGCGAATGTTTGACTTGCCTGCTAGCTCGGCTTGAACAACAACAAACCATCCAATATATAGATATCTTACTAAATAAATTCATACTTAATTAATATACTTTTTCTATCGTAAACCTCTTTGTGCAAATGAAGATTTTTATCAGTTATATTATAAGTATACTCGCATAATCTGCACAAAATTCCTTCTAAATCTTTCTACCCCTGGTATTACCTGGTTTCCACGGTTGTGAAGTAAACAACAGAGTAAATATCACGTATTTTTTAATAAGTTAGGAGGCTTAAACACATCCCTGTTATTGTCCCCTACCTGCTCTTGGTATCAAAAGAATCGAAGGAAATAATTTTAATACTGTGAAATTCAAAAGAAATGACAGAATGCAACCACTAGCTCTAATAAGTGATGCCATCAAGGTGCATGATGATAGTGTATCTATCAACCCTACAACGCTTTTCCAGATCATTTATATTACAATGCAATCGGATGAAGAACCAGAGTACGTCTTAACATATGAACTATGTCCCTTACCATTACCTCTTTTTGATGAAGGTGGAATGCGAAAAGACACAAAATCCTCTTTTTACAAAGCTTTCAAGCCATGTACACGGGATTTTAATGCTGAAAGCAGTGTGTATATTATTGATGGAGGATACTTGCTGCACAGAGTCATCTGCAAAAGGGATTCAACTTTTTCATCAATTTGTGATAATTATGTGACATATGTTTGTACAAAGTACAAATCAACTGCTCTAGTCATTTTCTATGGGTATCCTGAAAATGAAACAGTAGGAGGCACTAAATGAGCAGAACGGGCCAGAAGAACACAGAAACGAATGTCAAGCGAAGTAATGTTTGATGGAACGACAATACGAAAAGTTTTCTAAGAAAAATTCCTGGCCAATCCGAAGAACAAGGATAGACTCATTTCCATCCTGATGAACAAGTTCTCCCCAGTAAACATGACATACAAGAAAGCAGACGAAGATGCTGATTGTTTAATTGTGAAAGCTCAAGCTTTGGATCCAACACATCCGTCTGTGGTTGTCATAGGTGAAGACATCGAATAGGTGAAGATAAAGAATACTTTTTGTCATCTTAATTGACGTTTGTACCTTTGACAACGTATATTCCCTAAAATTAGGAAAAGGAAAATCGCTGAAAAGATATTTTTCTCCTCACACAGTTTTAGAAAAAACAATCGCCGAGAATATTTTATTCATACATACCATGAGCGGATGTGACACCACATCGGCTCTTTTTAATTATGTTAAATCGAAGTTTGTGCAAACTTTGAAAAACAATAATGATCTCCTCAAAGTAATTGAAATTTTTAAGAGCCCGGATATGACCCCTGAAGCTGTTGTGGATGTAGGAAACCGCTTTCTTGTGGCATTGTATGGCTACCCAATAACTACCTAGGATACACCATCCTTGAATAATGCTTGCTATAAATGTTACATGAAATCTTCATTTAACAAGAGTAGCAACATGGCTTCGCTTCGCAGTTGCCCACCAACATTCCCTAAAAGTTTACTATCTTATCCAGCACTGGCTTGGCAATAAAAAAAGACGTGAAGACTGGGGTAGGGAAAGAACAAACAGTTGGCTCCAACCTGTCAAAACTCTGAAGCCCCCCTCACCTGACTCTATCCTGTACGCATGATATCCTTCAAGTGTAAGAAGAGATGCACAGGAAATTGCAGCTTTAGGAAGGTCAGACTGTTTTGTTCAGTGTTGTATCCTCATTGTTGGGACAGCTGCAATGACAGAGGGATTCAAGTAATTAATAGTGTTGAGGTTGATGATGGTGAACCAATACTGCCGGATGATTTAGTTAAGGCGTCTTTATCTTTGCATGTGGAGGAAGACACAGATGATCTTTCAAAGATATTGGACCATAAGCTTCAAAGCGACCAAGAGAAAGTCAAGAGACTGTGTAATGTATGTAGATACTAAGATCATATTTATGACTGTAGTTGTATTATTATTAAGCTGTTATGACTTTTAAAGTTTAGAATGCTACTTTGTTCCATGTCATTTTTTTTCTTGGTTACTATATACCAAGTTATTCAAATTAATTAATGGAAATTAATAAAGTTTAATTAAAAACCACACTAAGTACTTTTAGATGTTTCTAAATAACATTTATCGGGAAAGTGAATCTAAATTTCCATCAACATCAGCCTTTTAGACCTAATCATGGAATTTTATTCATAACTAGCACTTATGTCCGGCGTTGCTCGGAACTAAATTACTTTCATGTCTAATATAACAGATGAAAAATTTATTTGAAAAAGGAACATTTTGGTAGAAAAAGTGTATTAAATAATTAAAGTGTATTAATAGTAAGATATCAACTTTTAGTGCATACAGATAGGAAGATTTGTTATTTTTCAAGCCGTGCTAGCAGGTAAGTCAAACTTTAGCGACACTTCAACCAGTTATGGCGCCTAAACAGTACGGGTAACGAAAAAATAGTACAGACAGATTGTAGGAAATTTTGTGCTGATTATTTTGATATATGATGATGCTATAAAAAAGTTGAATTATAAGCAACTTTTGAATTATAAGCAAAAAACTGGAAGAAAGTCCATTTTTTCATGTTTTTTTGTCTATAACTAAAATTCCATCAAAACGTTTTGGTGGGAAACCTCAGATTCGTAATCAGCACCCCAAAAAACACATAGGAGCAAAAAATTACGACTCCACCAGAATTTGTTTTAAAAAACTGCCTAATGACTGGACAATACAGTAAACCGACTGATTTTTGGTAAAAAGATTCGAAAAGTATGTTTGCCGGCTGCATAAGAGTAATTATAGTCTCCACCAAAGTGGTAGACAATAGACTTGGATTTCATCAAAATGAGTTATGTAATGGTATTTTATTGGTGTTCGTAAATGACATATTTGTTTTCAGCAAATTGCCAAGAGACCTTGTTACTTCAATTTTAAATATAAAAACTTAATTAGAAATATCCGATTTGGGGGCAGTAAGATATAAACTTGGTGTATATTTCGAGCAAATAGGTGACTGCATGTTTTCGCATCAGAATACATATATAGATAAGTTTATGATAAGATTCAAAAATTTGCCTGAACGGCGAGTTGCATTGCCTTTTTCAAAGTAGGTTGTATCTTGATTGATAGGATAAAGGAAAATGAGATAGAGGAAACGAAACTAATGAAACAGATACAGTATGGAACTTAATCCTTCAAAGGCCCAATTATTTTCTTCATATATCTTTCAGGTTAAAAAACTTGGCTTTTAAAGTGAATGAACGTATTTTTTTGTATTTAATCACATCTTTGAAATCTTAAGGATATTATACCCATGGATGTTTAAGAAAATAAGCATATAAATATGAATTATCTGCTTTTCAATGGAACATGAAAAACAGACGAAGCCGTCTCCGCCTCTAGGAGGGTTAATTTAATGCTTTTTGTTATTGTAAATTGTCCAGACCGGACATTGCATTTGATGTAAACAACATGTAAGAATTTTGTAATGGATATATTTATCATCAATGAACTATTGTTGTTGATATATTAAATTATGCAATTGAACATATACACTATAAGATAATTTTATCTGATACTCGTAATACTGTGTTAACTATGTATTCGGATTCTAGATGGGGATGTAAGTTAAATGATAAACATTTTACTTGTGGATACATTATGTTCTTTGGAAATGTACAAAAAACTTTGAAATCTCAGGAACAAAAATGTATTGCTTTAAGCTCAATGAAAATTGAATTCATCGCTTTAACTGAGAGTGTAAAATGATTGGTTTGTTATTAAAGAATTTTAAAGGAAATTAATTTAATTGATTTCAAAACTCCTGAATTGTACTGTGACAATCAAGCAGAAATTCATTATTCGAAAAATAATGTTGAGAATAGCAAAACGAAACATAGAGATATTAAATATGAATTTATTCGAAAATTGTTATATGATAATGAATTTCAACTAAAATATTTAATTTCTAAGAAAAATTTGGCCGATTTCTTAACGAAACCACTTGCAAGAGAAAAACTTTTTTTCTGAATTAAAGTATATATTTAAAATGAATTCAGTGACCGATGAGACAGAATGTTGGATATGCAAATAAAATCAGCTTAAAAACAATCAACAAGAAAAATAGAATAAATTTTAAAAGGAATCATAATTTAAACTTAAAACTAGAACCAAAAAATATTTTTATTTATACACAATAAGATTTAAAGAGTGAAGTTTAAAAAGAAAATAAAATGAAGACAATGTTTAAGTAGCGCGCAATTGCAGCAGCAAAACAAAAAACAGAGAGCAATGGAAATATCAAGATCATACAAAGATAGCCAAAAATAAATAAAGAAAGAAATAAAAATAAACTTAGAGTTAATCAAATACAAAACAAGGAATCCATTCTAGTCAACTTTTTCAAGTGCTAAGAACTATTCGAAATGGATTCAAAATAATATTTGTGAAATTTTTCTGTAAGAAGCTAGCATTACGCCAAACATAGCTTCTTATAGCACGAAATTCCCAAACAGAGGACATTGGAGAAATGTACATTAAAAGCAAATAATCAAAAGAAAGAGGAAAAACATAAACATAAAAACGCTAATAAGATGATTAAAAATATTAGCCATCCTGCTGAATTAATAAGCCTTCATAAATAAAAGAACTACCCTATGCTCATAATTGAGAGATGAGAAAAAAGCCTTAATTTGAACACTAACCCACGCTAATTTTCTCCAAGAATGAGGAGTTATTAAAGTAAACACTATGCCCCTGGCGCCAGAAACAAAAACAGAAGAGGCAGAAACAGGAATTTCCTGTAAGGGAATGAAACCAATTCAGACATATTAAGAGAAAAAAATTACAAATAAAATCAGATGGCCACTGAAACGTGATCGTAACGTAAAAGTAATTTCAAAGCCAGAAGTATGGCGATATTCAAAGTTGCTATGATTGGTTGTTTCATCTTATATATTGTTTGTTGACATGTGTTTATGTACTGTGCTTGAAAACGGTTGCAAGGAAAGCAGCACAATGTAAATATATTTTTATTTAGATTCCACATTAAATTTTTTAACATACTCCCTGTTGCCTTAACTCTGCTAATGACACTCACAGCAAACCAACAGATATAAATAGATATGCGACCGCACAATGCAGTATAAATCATACGTTATTTGCGTTTGGTTGGTTACTTAAGATGCTGGCGTCCTTTTCAGTTAGCAAGAATCAAGATGTTTAGATTTTATATGATGGTGAGTAATTATTTCAATCACACTTTGGCGGACCAATATTTCGCTGACTGTAGGCTGGCACTTATGTGAAAATCATAAACGCTGTCCGTTTCTATAAACTAAATATACAGTTTTGTTTATAGAAAAAGTTTTAAAGGAAATAAAACAAAGTTTTATTTCCTTTGCATTAGGAGTGTCGCTTTCATAGAAACATCGGAACGAATGCTGAACGCAAATGAGCGATTTCGCCTCGTGAAACGAAAACACACATTTTGGTTTCTCCTCCATCGACACCATTTCGTTTAAAAATGAACTCTTCCCTAAAAAGTCACCACGATTTTCTCGTGACGTTAATGGAGTGTCATCTATTGCATAAAACACTATTAAAAGTGAAATATGGAATGTTACCATAATTACAGTATTATATTCAACGGTTAGTTTGTAATCAATTTTTAAAATCATGGGAACAATTTGTCCTCACCCTGTATATAGATTTTACTACTGTAATCCGAAAAATGTAACTTGAACTTTTATAAGGAACATAAGTGTAGCTTGCAAAGAGATATTAAATTCGTTTTACATTTAAAATCCTTGAGAATCAAACTGCAATTAGATACAAAATAGTAATAAATGTACATGACTTAACCAAAAATCTTTATCCGAAACAGCTGCTGTTCTAGATCGGTTAACTGCGGTCGTACTGTATTTCTGAGTTTACATAAAACCTCAAATGGAAGTTCCAGGGGAAAAATTTTTATATTTCATTTTTTTTTATTTTGATGTTTCAACGCACGTTAAAGGACATGAAAAAAGTTCACACATTTGGATGTGCACGGGCGTGTTTATAAAAGTTGTACCACTTTATTAATGCCAAATTTCGGTATATGTATATTTTTTTACATGTAAAATTGTTTAAAATTATCAGACCTCTTTCTTAATTTAAAGCTTGGATTTTTTTTTGTCCGAGCTGGTAAATGAAAGTTAGAGATGAATTTCTTATCGCTTGAAGGTTCCAAGAAAAGACCGATGAGTTACTGTTTTTTCGCCTGATCTTGAGGTTTTAGCGCCAAACGTTAGCTGAATGAATGCAGTTTTATGATATTTATTTGAAATTAGGTAGGAAGATAAAATTCCTTCGGAGTTAATGAATTTCAAATACTAGAGAAAGATGTTAAAATTTGAGAAAAAAATTGTAGAGGACCTAAATTGGTGTTATAGAAAAAGTGGGGCAGTAGCAAAGTAAGCAGTCCCGGAACGCTCTAGCCTGGGTGACAAAAATCATGCTGTTCTAAGAACGTTTTCGCAATTTTTCTTATTTATTTCTCGACAACAAAAGCAGTGTGGGAACGGCGTTAAGGCTCCACTACACCTCTGCTCAGAAAAGTTAAATCTTTCAATTTTTAGATGGAGTAAATATATATTTTGTGGTATAATATTGCTAATTTATCGAGAAATAAAGCACAAGTTGACTTACTTTTTATTTAAATAAAATTTCCAAAAAAAATAGCCCCGAATGAGGATAATAAAACAACATCGTCGATTTGCCTCCAATTTCAATGGAAGAGGTTCTGTTTACCAGCATATTCCTGATTTTGTCTCCGCGCTTAAAAACCGCACATAATTGTCACAAAGTTTACACTGTGAGAAGATATACTCCAGTTAGACAAATAACTAGGCATTTAAGCTAGAAATAAATGGTAAAAATATACTGAATCAGCAGTTATATAATTAATTTTTAAAACTTATTAAAATGAAGGAATAATTTCGCTGAAAAGCTCATTTTTATAATATTTCAAAAATGTGTAATAATAGTTTTTAGGGATAATATGGTTAGAAATTTGAGGATGAACTTAAAAGTTTATAATAACTTTTTATCTTATTAAAATTCTAATTAAATTTTCCAAGACCTTTCTTAGTGAGTACCGACCACACAAGAAATAACTATCTGCCAAATTTTCTAGAACTATGTCCTTTCCGTAGAGAGCTGTATTTTGCACTCAACGGATTACGAAATTTTGGTAATATCTTGCATTCCCAGAAACTATATAACCATGGATATGTATTAATAGTTTTGCTGTCATCAAAAAATCTGATACCGGTATTTTGATAAATATCATTACAAACCTATCTGTAAATGAGAGAAAAAATATAATGTTTTGATCTTGATTTGACTCTCTTGTATTTGCGCGGTTTGACTTTGCATTTTGCTCTTATTGATTTTTACATGCACAATTTTCAGAAAGATTGCTATGTTTAAAAGATTACTATCTTTAAAAAATGCCATGCTTTAAAGCATTAGTTAACATTTATTCAATTTTTAAACAATGCTTAGGATTTTTCTCTCTTGTGATGGTTGGTTAGTAGGTTTCTGGTGTTTCATGGTTCAAGAGCCAAGTTTGACCATTCTGCGCGAAGTTCTTTCTTTTGATTTTGATTATAGCTTAATTGCTTTTAAGTATTGTTTTTAGCGTATCGAGCAAAGGCGTCGCACTAAAGTGCTTTCTAGGACCAAATAAACAAGGTCTAAGTTTATGTGGGCAGTGAAATTTTTTTTTCAATTTTTATATAAATGTAGGTTAATTTACTTAGTATAAAAAGGAACAATGACAACGGTTCTTCTCTGCTACCATCTTTCACACTTCGAGGTATATCTTGTCTACAGTGATTAATTTCAAAACAGACCCAGGATGAATGTCAGTAATTCTGGATCTGACAAGAAATTCCTTTCATAAATGAAACTATTTTCCCTGGCTTATAAATATTCCTAAATACGGATATAATTTCGTTCGCCAATTTTTAGGAATTTTAAAAAATAATCTGCGAAATTTTTACTAAAAATTTCGATACAAACCGTTATGTTTGCTGGGCTGCAAAAAATTTTGGTAGTGGGCCGCGAGATGTTATTGGTCTTAAATGATTTTCTTTTGACCTCTACATATTTTCCGAAAAAATATTTTTCATACCTTTTATTAAAACTCTTACTATCTGTTGTTTGGTGCATTATTAAAAGCATAATTTTAAAAGATTTTATTGTTTTCTATTATTTAATAGCAATTTTCTCAACAGAGTTTCCGGTTCCAACGGTACAATCAATGTGTCATCGTCCTCAGCAAATAACTAATTCAAATAATTTCAAATTCAGACCAAATATCCTTTCAGAAATATCGATAACCTAATAATTCTGGCCATGTCACATAATATTTTCTGTGTACTTTGCAGCGCTGACTAATGCATGTCGCTCTTCAGTGAGATATGTATTGCAAGTATCAATAAACTCCTCAACACCGCAGAAAATAATTTCCTACTATTTGTTGTCAGTTGAACATGTTAGATATGTCATTTTATCATTCCATTCCATACGATGAACAGCGAAACGCAGGCATTCAGTGTCGATTTTAAACACTCTGATGAAAATTTTCGATTTTATATTGAAAACGAAGTTGAAACTTATTAATCATTATTAACTTCATTTGCATTTGGATGTCCCCTGGGACATGGGAGTTGATTGGGAGGGAATTGAAGAAATCAAATAGATGAAAACTTTTATGGTTTTAAATTAGAGAGGGAGTGAAAAGTTGTGTTGCGTAATAGTACTGAGGAGCCTCGAATTTGGTCACAAATGCCGGTGTTAGTAACAGACCTGATATTCAAAAAATAAAGTTAAGACATTAATTCTTATATTTAGAACAAAAACATGATAAAAATGTATACATTTAGAAGTTGAAATTTGTTCACCGAAGTATCTTTTAGTTTAAATTTATTACAATTCATAAGATGTGTTAAATTAATATACTTATATTCCATCACGTGATGAAGAGAACATATTAAAAATGAAGCATAGAACATCTTTGTGTATTAAAAGGTAGAAAATATTTTTATAAAAAATATAGAGGTCAAAGCAAGATCTTAAAGTCTTGAAATTCTACATAAATACTCTAATAAATTTCAAAATTTATATAGTCTTGCTAATTATATTTCAAATTTTTAATGAAAATTTAGGAAGATTCTTTCTTATGAAATTCATCTTGGTGAAATTTTCTTGCTTTTCTTTTTTCAGAGCTTCATGATTCTACAGTTTTGATTGAACATTATATTTTTGATAAAGTATTGGTTCTTTTTATAGTACAATAGTAAAATCGTAATTTTAAAATCTTCATTTTATTTTTAATATTTCCTGACTTATAGACTTTAACATTTTTCATGACTCCTTGCTGTTGATACTACAAAGTCTTATCATCTATCTTTTATTAGTTTCCTATTAAATGTTGTTCCGAATATGGAATCGAAATTCAATTTATACTGTATCTATTAACCGATTATTAAAATAATATAATATCTTAAAAGCTATCATATGAATATGATGTAAATTTTGAGATAAACTGAAAACACAGTTAATATGATTCATCTAAAATCCCGGAACAGAGGTTCACGAGATGTGAAATGCTGCACGATAAACGAAAAGTATTTAGCGGAAACTAAAGTCTGTTTTTTAATGCAGTACCTTGTTTTAGAATATTGCGGGAGATTTTTCACATTAATTTTAGCCGTTTTTCAGACAAAACCAAACTTTATTTTATTGTTTTTCTCCCAACATAACTGCCTATTGTTTCATTTAATATCTTCAAGAGATATAGTACATGCTTTGTTTAGAATTTCTTTTTTCAACAAATATTCTAATCTATACTTATTATAAAAGGCAATGTTTGTGTGCGTGCGTGTGTGCGTGTGTGTGTGTGTTTGTCTGCTATGTCCAGACGAATCTATCGCACTTACAGCCATGAAATTTGGCACACAGATAGTCGTAATGGTGACTGAATGCACCTCGAAGCCAAAATTTTAAATTTTAATCTAGAAATTTTTTTATTTAATGTTTTGTGTTGTTTTGGTTGAATTTTCGCACTAATTTCTCAATAGAATGGTTTCAAATAATTGTACGACAAAAATAGATAGACCATCGGAAAGAGCACGCAATTTCCGTTCTAATGAAGTTAGTTTTGAATTTCTATCGTAAATTACTGAATTTTGAGAATTTTTTTAAAAATTGTCACTTTCTTCTTATATTTTTAACTGTCAATTTTTATTTACTCGCATCCGACGTTCTAATAAACCTATGATTTTCAGTTTTTTTGTGGTAACAACAGAAGTATTTATCTCTCATTTGAAACAAGAACGGTTAAAATATCTTTGTCCGTTCGTTTTTAATAATTTTTTTTCTTAAAGGGTTAAAAAAATTCTTTTCGAATGAAGTTCTTTCTCCGGAACGGTGAGTTTCTCCCTGGCTACGGCTAGCGCCATCTGTTGGAATTATTCTCTCCTCACTTTTTAGCATGTTTTGCTAGGAATAATTTGAAATAATTTCGTTGGATGCAAGGGTTTAGTCGTAAATAAGCAGTGCTGGAAGATTCTGACATGGGTGATAAGTTGGCTTTGAACTTCTAACGTAATTCGCTGAATTATGAGAGAATTTTTTTCGTGATGAACTAAAAGAGTTTCTTTACCATCTGCGTGAAATGTGCCATAGCTTTTCGCGCAAGCTCCAGGGGGTGACGAAGGGGGTACTGTCGTGACCTTCAAACGTCACGGTACTGTGGTTTGAGACTGTATTGCATCAGCATAACTTAGATACACGATTGCTGTATAATAAAGATTTTCACGTTGCAATTTTTTTTTTATTGTTTTGGAATAACGTACTCTGTACTGCTTTTCTACATGTCATTATCGCGGGAAAATCAATGTGTATCTTTTGTTTTGATTTTATTTCAAAACTTTTCCGTGTCATTGTGGACGATTTTTTTTTTCATGTTTTTGAAGTCCTGATTCCACGGGCAACGCCGTGCGCGTTCTGCTAGTTGATTATATAATTTGTTTCTTTTAAATTATTTATCATAAAGTAGAGATTGCTGCTTCCAGATTCGATTGAGTGTCTTGTATATTGCCACAAATTTGTCCAATATTTGTCTTGCAAAAAATAATGCTCTTTCACCAGTAAAATCCTCAATAACATGACATTAAACGATGATTCTTCTGATAGATAAGCCTCTCATTTAAAGAAAACGAGGACAATTTTGGGACGTACTTCGCGAATTCAACTCAACGAAAACCATGAGCTTACGCACAATCCCCTAAAATCCATGGCACAACCACATGAGAACGTTTGGTCCTCAATGGCAAATTGTATCTGCTGTAGGGGCTATGTCAGGGACGGAAAATATGAGGCGTTAAGACCTCATGTAACTTTCTTGAGTTTCTTTTAAGGGCTTGGCAATAAGTTAAAATTGCATTAAAATATACATTTGTCTATAATATATAAGAATAACATAATCTTTCTTTAGTCGAGTGGAGTTAAGGGCTCCTCCAGAACGCGCTGTACTCCGCACCATCTCGTCTCCTAATAATTAAAGAATAATGACACTTAAGATTTTGCTCGTGTGGCCTTTTGCCCAACTTCTGAAATTAAATTGGGCATTTCAATGCAAAATGGTTCCCCATTTCTGGACTTGCTCCTCATGCGCATCAGATTCGCGTATTAAAATCGAAATACTTCCATGAAAAAACTGAGATTCTAACAAAGACCGTGAGGAGCGGAATTAAATAGTCAAAAATGTTGTTTATTAAGCGATATATAGAGTATCCGGTTTGGGGGATGTGTATTTTCATCACAATCTCTTTTTCTTTACATCTTTTATGTTTAATCTTTTTTTATCCTTTTGCACAGAAAAATTTACGTATTAAAATTTCAAGAAACAGAAACGGCGCAAAGAAAGAATTCAAAAGTTTCCGATGAACTGAAGTTGAAAGTGAATAAAGGAAAATCTGCGTATAACCGGCGTTAACAATCAGTAAGCGTTTTGTGGATTTGCCTCAGGATCATTCGGGAAATCTCAATAGCCGTGATTTACGGCGGAACAGAAACCTTTTCTTGAAATTAAGGCAGCATCGGACTACGCTGCTCAATTTCTTTGTGATGGAATCAATAAATCTTGTTCCTGAATAAACAAACATCTTTCTAAGCCTCAGGATAAACATTTGAGAAAAGCAAACGACGATAAATTTCTATGCAATGTTCACCACAGGATTGACTTTGAATTTGAAAAGAGAAACAGAATGTAATGATTTTGTTTGCTTGATGCTTCTGGAAGTTTTAAGCTGGTAAAGAATTGAATGCAGACGAAGAAATGCTTTAAGAAGAAAACATGCTGTCGTTTCAATTACTTAATATATATATAAATATTTATTAAATTACTGTCAATGAATCGTCAAGGATGAGTTACTTTATTTTGTTTATAATTTTACTGAAGAAAGAAAGTCGTTAATATATTGAGCACCAGAAGCCTTTGTTTTTCGAACCGTGCTATTTTAGCTTATTCTAGTACTCCAGCCAGAAACATGCAAACAGCCTTAGAGGGGCATCAAAATCAGAAAAACATTTAATGCAAATATTATGTCAACTTTTATATATTTCTTTGTATGAATTTAGAGAGCTTGACGCTTATTTTTGGGATAAAATTATTTAATTCAATTATTTTCTTTCTAAGTTCTTTTGAACCAGATCTAGAAAGAATTATATAAATGTTTACTCCTCTTAACATTGTATTTGTTAGATCTCAATCAGAAAGTGTTTTACTCTCGTTTTTTTAGTATTATAACGCATTTATAATTTGACTGCCATACTTAAGAAAATGAAGAAAATACACCTTTTTTCCATAAATAATACGGAAAACCTATAACGTATATCTTGGTATTACCATAAATGAAGTATGTTAACAAAGGTTGTCAGAAAAAGATTGTGAGGGTTAGGTAAATGCTCAATATACCATGATGGGTCAAGAATCCACAAGTTGTTATAGAATGGAATTTCGTAAATTGAAGTGTTGGTTCCTCATCATCGAACCACGGCTTACTGTGTAACTTTTAACCACGAATTACAGCGTAAATTCGAAAACGGTCCTCTTGCGGCTTCAGAAATTCACGCTAATCGTACTAAATATATCAAACCCACATAATATAATTTGGTAAACTCTAGAAAATAATTCTTATTTTCAAAGTATCACTTTAAAACTGAGCAAAAATTTCCTGCCTAAATTTACTATTTTCCTCTTATTTTTTATAAGCCACCGCAAATTTTCCCAAGCTGAAATCTTTATTTTCTTTATAACAAAAAATATTTCTTTCTTTCAGCAAGCTTGTAATTTCCTTTTAAAGTATTTAGATTTCGTTTTATAGACAAGTTTTCATTATTTATAAAATTGTAAATATATTAACCTGAAGCGCAGATACCTTCAACCGTTCATTCTGCAAAAATGTGAACGCAACAAATATTTTGCCTTACAAGTTACCTTATCTTTATAGCACGTCAGTTATCTTACACATTATTTCCTCATACACTTGCTAATTGGGATCGGAATTGAAAAAAATGTTAATTTTTTTTCTTAGTCTTCCTGCAGACTTTGGTAGAAAGCAATAATAAAGTTCGATTTTATTTTACAAGTGAAAAATGTACAAATAAATTACTTTCTCAGGCTCAGTAAATTACATGAGAAAAGTACACAAGATATATGTTTATGAATATTTCGTTGTTTAAAAATTGTTTGCTCTAAAAGAAGCTGATTAGAAACAAGCGGGTCGCTTAGGGTTTAGTAAATAGTTCTGTTTGTGTAATGGTACTTAAAATAAGATTTAATAATGTATCGCGGAATGTAGTACTTATTAGAAAGGAGGTTGAAGTAATTCCAACGGAAATTATAATTTCGAGGTGATTTAGTAATCATGAAATTTTCTTATAACAGGTTAAGTAAGCTTTAATTTTAATCTAATTTTTTCTGGACTATTCTTAACTTTTTGCCATCTGTTCTTATTTGCGTATTAAATTCTTGTTTACTGAGATACAAAGGTACTCAGTAAGAAATACTTACGGCCTAAAAAATATCTAGATGCGACGAAACCATTATTAGTAAGCATGAAAAATTATATCTCGTTTGACAACTAAATTTATGCATTTTTTTATCATGATTTCATACAATGTATTTGGGAAAAAATTATTCATTAATCTCTGTAAAACATTTGTCATTAGATCTTTTTAACTAATAATTGATTTAGAAACTTCATAGTTTCTAAATGATAAAAGTATTTAAATTCACAGTTTGACATAGTGTCAGAAGTTTTACACCTATATACGAGATTAAAAAAACTAATTGTAAATAGCAAATGATATATTTCAAGTTTTAAATGAATTTAAAAGTATTTGAATTTTCCCAATGACGAATTTTTAGAATTGCGTTTGTCATGTGCTTGCCTTCTGTTTTTTCAGCTGTTGCAGTGTACTGTGAAAAGGTTAACTCAACAACGCAACGAACTCTATAGATGAAACTTTGAATGAAGTTCTTGTAAAAAAAATTTATCTGAATAAACTTTGTAGCAAATCCGTCATTGGAAAGAAGCAAATTTCTTATAATTCATACTCAATTGTGTTCATTCTACTATTCGACCATACAAGAAAATCTCATCGATGCAAATCTTTTCTTCACAACTTCGTTACCATTCACTTCGAATAGAAATATTACAAAGACTTTATACATATCTGTCGTCATTGCCGTGAATTGATTAAATATTTCAAATGTAACAAGTGGGGAAATCACAAGACCGCTCATTGTAAAAGTCAACGTTACTCCACTCCTGACCGTAAACAAGGGAATGCTGGTCTTTCGACAATCACCAGATGGAATAATAACATAGCTGATGCACTCCTTGCGTCTAATAAGAAGTGATGGTGCCTGGACAGTGGATATACCTGACATCTTAGCAGCGACGAATCAATATTCGTCACCCTTGTTGGGAATCTCGTTAACAATGGAACAACCGAAGTGAAAGGCTGTAGCAAAGCGGTTATCAAAGTAGAAGTGGTCAACAACTGTTGAAGTGAATGACGCTTTATTTGTTCCTGAGATAAGAACAAATTTGTTATTAGTGGCAAAACTGTGCGAGAGATTATACACTGTGACATTTAACACTGATATTTTGTCTCTAATTAATGCAAAGGCTAAAGAAAAATTGGTAGCTGACAGAAAGGATGACCTTTATTATTTACGAGGTAGTGATACAAATCAAAGTGCTAATCACGCCAGTTAATCATTCGATACTCCGAAAACTAAATGTCCCTGTCTAGTAATATCCTTCAAAATACCAGTACACATACGAGCAAATACAGACACCAACATGTGTTAAGCAGTTAACGAACTTTGTCACCACTCATAGCTAGTCCATTCTCTTTGGAAATCAAAATTGCAACCATCTCCAATCGTCTCCAGAGATAAGTGGTGGCAAACATTTGTAAATATTGTAAATACCTTTCTTATGCTTCACTCCTTTTCTATATCACATATTGTCTTTTTTATGTTTTAAATTTGTATACTGTATTCATGTGTTAACCATATACCAGAACGGGCCCAAATTTTGTTGGGGGCCTGCATCTAGAATCAGCATGTAATCATCATGTACCTTTTCATTTTCATTTATATCAATGTGTAACCATATAAGAACAGGCCTCAACCTTTGTGCGAGAGGCCTGCAACTAGTACCGGCATGTAATCATCATGTAAACCTCTTTACACTCATATTGTCATTGTGTAACCCTATAGTAACGGGCCTCAATCTTTGTTCGCGAGGCCTGCAACTAGCAACGGCATGTAGACCAACATGTACCAAATAATCTCTGTATTCATTAATTTTTAATTGTTTATCCTTTGTTGTAATTTTCTGGTTTTTTTCAAATAAAGTTGTTCGGGGGCGGTTATCTGGTATGGGGCCTTGTGGGCCCTGTAGAGGTTGTTAGCTTAATCCGCCTTGCATCCACCCAAACTGGTGTTATAACCTAGGTTACAGGCGGCGTTCTGTCTAGTAAAATGGCATTGTAGGCTGGGTCATCTAAATATGAAAGATTTAATGGAATCAGTTAAAAAGGGTAATATTCGTGGGTTAAATGTATCGAAATAACTAGCTAATTTTGATTGTAAAATTCTCTATGAATAATATCCAAGAAATAAATTTTGGTTAATATAATATGAATAGATCAGAAGAAATTCGACATTCTGAAGCCTCATTATAAAAGAAGTCATATCAAAATTTAGATAGTGAAACTCTCTGCTAGTGTTTAAATATAGATGGTAAATCTTTGAATTATTTCCCATTTTAAATGCTATATTAAAAATAATGATCTACATTTTACATTCGATAAATACTTGATTCGTTAAAAAGTTCTACAGAACTGAAATTTTCTCCTAAAAAAATTTATTTTTACTTTATGATATCCAAGAGCGCTGGATGTAACGTATAATTTTTATTTTCAACTCAATACATTTTGATCACATAACGTTAAAATTTTAATAATGCATAAATATTTACATATGCTTTAAATCATGAGTGGTATTAATCCAATTAAGGATACCATTCTTTGTTTTGATGAAATGTTAATTAATAAAAAAAAATAATAACGAATTCATTTAGTCTAATTTCACTTCTTTTCATTTTATTTCCTGTGTGTTTTTTCTTAATTGATGGTATTCGTATTTTCTAACTCTTCGCATATTCATGAAAATTGCTTGTAAATTACTACACCAGTTCATTTTAGAAAATATAAAGTTTATATATCTAAATAGTTAAATTTTATAAAATGCAAATATTATTTAATAATGTGGTTGTGTATTTGTATATAATAATGAAACACAGCTTTCATCCGCCCAATATTGGTATCTTAATGTTTGTAATGTTACAGTTTTCTAGTATTTTATACTCCGATTCTACATACTATTTGTTTACTTAAAAAGTGGAGCATAATTCAAATAGTTTAATAAATGCGTTTCTGTAAAAAAATAAGATTTTTCCGATCTTCAGCGTATACGATACCGAATAACTTATTGAAAGAGAAGGAAATACTTTATCGTCTGCTAATTTTTATGATGTCCTGTCAAAATAATTTTGATTGGTTCAACGTCAGCTAATTTATAGATTATAAAAGTTTTTTCGCAGCGGAGAAACCATGGGTTATGCTAATTATAATCGAAAGAAAGCAAACTTATTCTATTATATTATATGATTTTGAAAATTGCTTGTAAATTAAAAATTTTTCAAATTAAAAACTATTTGAATTAACTTAAATTTATTGTTTAATTTTAAATTAAATTTATTGTCATTCAAATGTTATTCTTAGATATTAATATTATTTCTGATCTTTTTATCTTTAAAAATTTGTTAACCCAAAATTAAAAATTTATGATTTATTTTTTATATAACTTCCAGCAAAATATAAGTATTGAAATTCTTGACAAAATGCACTGCAATAGAGAACAACATTTTTAGTATTTTCACATTTCTGCACTTCTGCAGAAAAGAAAATTGTCAAATAGTAAATAATATTTTAAATAAAAAATTTACAAAAGCAACATTAATCTCGAAAGTATATTGATACCTTATAACCGATATATATTATGATACTAAAAGAAGAAAAATGTTTCTTTTTCACCGTATATGTGCATCGTTTGATAACGAATATGAAAATTTAATGTAACTTGAAAACCCGTACGAAAAAGCGGAAATTTTGCATGGGCTTATAAACCAGCCTTCTGCATAAATTGCTGTTAATTTTTTTAAGTGTTGCTATTCAAAAATTTTTAGCATCAAATTTGATAAAAAAATTTCATGCTTTCAAAATTATTTTAAACTAACTTTGTAAGTACAGAAAATGTATACTACTTCATACATTACAACAAAAATTCCTACCTCAATAAATGTATTATTTTTCAAGATATCAATAAAATTTCAAAATTTTACATTATATGTTTAATATTATAATTTCAAAATTTTCTTTGCATATAATTTCGAAACGGATAGAGCTAGAAAAGTGAAATTTCATATCCGAGCATAAATTTTGAAATCCATTGATAAAATTCTGTGTTCCCATTCGAAATTTTGAAGTTAGTGTAATTACTAATATGTAATCTATAATTAACGAAAATTTAGACATAGAATCATTTAGGAGACATTATTTCTTGAAAATTCGATGGAGAGCCATCTATTGCACAGAAAATCTGTTAAAAGTAAATTATCCAATGAAACCACAATTACAGTATTATATTCAACGGTTAGTTGGTAATAAATTTTAATCATGGCAAGACTTTGTGCTGGCCCTGTTTATTGACGTTACTATTGTAATCTTAGAAACATAGCTTGGACTTTTATAAAGAACATAATTGTAGCCTGCAACGAGATTTTTCATATCGTTCCACATTCAAAATATTTCAGCATTACAAACTGCAATTAGACACATAATTGTTATAACTGTTTATGAGTTAATCAAAAAATCGTTATCCTAATATGCTACCTCTCTATATCGGTTAACGGGGGTTTTGCTGTAATTCTGAGTTTACATAATACTTCAAATAAAAGTTCCAGAGGAAATACGGGGTTATTTCATTTTTCCTGATTTTGTAGTCTAGGCGCCCCTGAAATGAATTAAGAAAAATCCACATATTTTGATGTGCAAGGACGTGTACGTAACGAATTGTACCACTTTATTAATTCCAAACGTTCATTTATAAATTATTTTTCTTACAATCAACCACTGTGGCCTAAATACATTCTTGACGTTTCTTTAATTTATAGTTTGGACTTAATGTCCGAGCTGGTAAATAAAAAAGTTGAGTCGTAGGCCTTACCATTTGATTAGTGCGGCGAAATGAATACTGCTCGCCCGTTAGAAAAATCTCTTATCTTTAAGGTGGATACTATAGAGCTAAACATTATTTATATAAAATAACGTGGGTGTGATGGGTTTTAAATAACATTAATCAGCCCTTTGCATATTCCACTTTCATTCAACTTATTACAAAAGACAAATTATAAATGCTAAAAAAAGTGAATTCTGAAAATATTTACTCATTCAAATGTTCATTAAATGTAAGTCAATAATGTATATTTTCATTTCAACAAACCCAACTTATAGCACCACTTTTGTCTTTGACGACGACAATATAAAACTGTTTTTGGTCTTGTTAGAAAATATTTCCCCAAGGTCTAAATTGTAGGTATATGAAGTGGTGTTGCAATTACTTCAGTCTATTCTTTGTAACTGAGCTGAGCAAAAAGGTGCATTTATAAATTTATTCATTTGTTTTATATAGAAAACTAAATTTTTCTTTTCATCGCTTCGGATCTTTTTTTGTAATAAATGGTATTGAGGTAAAAGAAGTGAATCATAATAAATGTTAGTGAAGAAAAGTTCTTTACTTTATTCCCATTGGAATCATCATATTTAAATCTATTTACATAGCGTGATAAATCAGATTAGAATCTTTCCCTAAGAAAATTTAATTTAAGTTTTTCTTTTTTCTTGTAAAAAAAGTTTAATATTCCATTAGTAAACAACTTAACGGTCTTTTTCTTTTAGAAACATTGCCTATCTAATAGGTATATCATATTAATTAAATTTTTGTTTATTTTTAAATTTGTTTCTCAAATCTTCAAGATCTTAAAAGTTCTTAAAATTTGAAGTTTAATTCAAATATTGCCGAAAAAATATTTTGCATGGTTCTTTCTTTGTGGTTAAGGAATTTTCTAAGTATTCTTTTTCTTTAACTTCTAATCCTTTTGCTGTTGGATAAAAATAAAAGCTGTCAAATTATATTTAATCTTAAGAGGGAAAAACGTTGATTATGATAACAGAGTGTCAGCCTTACTGTAATATACGACGGTAAGTTATATTTGATATTGATTTTTAATTGTTGAGGTTTTGCTGATTGCCGTGGAAACGCGCATC
The DNA here is from genome assembly GCA_013235015.1 of Araneus ventricosus. NCBI lineage: Eukaryota > Metazoa > Arthropoda > Arachnida > Araneae > Araneidae > Araneus > Araneus ventricosus. Next base: position 44,054 of record BGPR01005504.1, on the reverse strand, counting down.
TAAATTAAAGCAGTAACTGAAACTGTTTTATATTTGCATTGATAAAATAAAAGATCCCATAGTGATTTCCCTTACGTCAAAATAGCCTTAGTCTTAAGTGACTGCATTGATTTTGATTTTCTTTTGAAGATTTGTTTCACCAATCGTGTTTTTTTCATGTATCAATCAAATAACAGTTCACCAGAAGGGACTCTACTGTTCTTGAATATGACTCACAGTTTTATTCGGTTCAGAAAAAAATCCTATCACTTTTGGACGATTTTACTCTTGAGGGAGATTTTACGCAGAGCAAGAAGAGCGTTTTTTAAATATAGAAACGAAAATCCCTATATATAGGAAATATATTTCATAATATTCGTAAAACTTTCTAAGATTATACAAAATTAATAAATGAAAATAAAATATTTCTATATATTGTTTTATAAAAAGGAAATATCTCCTCCCCCATCTTTAACCTCACCCCTATTTTGCTGAAATCAAAATCGGTTGAAACGGAAGAATTTCCTTTTCTGAAAACGAACATTATATTTCTACTGGCTGTGACAAAGTCATCAAATTGTGGCAACGGAAGTTTTGAAGTTGTTAGAAAAACGAGTAACAGATATGAATTAAAAGATATTTTGAAAGCATGTTTTAAGGTCAGCAGTTTGCAGTCGAAAAGTATAGTAATGCTAGGCGACCATCGGCACGTACGCAGAGTATTCAAACCATTCGCGTACACATCGAGACATCAACCATGAAATCTCTATAAGCCTAACTTTCCAAACCTGTCATATTTGCTAAAAAAAATACTGTACAATTATTCGATGTGCGACTATAAATGCTACAAAATGAGAGGTGGAATTTAAACTACGAGTTAGACATTTTTCGCGTGAGTTAATGGAGCTTCGGTATAGTGTTTTCAATAAATCTTGATCAATTTGTGTGTGTCTTTTTTGAAAATGATGCTTGGTAATATTGATAACATAACTAAATTTTAAGATGGTGTATAGCTATGATAAGTTATTTTAAGAGTGATAATATTTTGTGTATTCCCGGATAACAACAAAATTACAAAATTAATAAGCATCCATATCAAATCTTCAGTGAAAAACTGTAATTTTTTATACTTTTGGAAGAACTTTATTCGTGTCAACTGAACATTTTTAAGGCCAAACACAGACATTTCATTTTTCACCGCAATTGATGAGAGACATTTTTATCTGGAAATTTTTTAACGAAAGTAGAAGAAGCACACCAAATTTAGATTTAGTCTTATAACATAGGGAATTTAAATTCCGCATCCACAACAAATTATGTGAATACTGCTACATTCTGTACTTGATAAAGAATCAACCATCATCGCACTTATTGGAAGAACGATATTCAGAATAACAGCTATCACCTCAGAAATCGTTTTCTTCTTCTTTTAATTAGAAAGTAGATTAGCGATAATTGAATATAATAGAACCATGAAACCCACACCAGAGAAGACTATTCTAAAGGGCGTAAGGACATTAAAGGATGGAATTCAACCATGTATTTTTTAATTAGTCGTTTACAAGTATTTGGTAGATATATTTAATATGAATGGAAACTGCAATTTTTTATTCGATCACCAGCTCCCTTGTGAGCTGAGACAGGATATGGGTGAGGAAGAAGAACTGGAGACCGAAAATTATTGTTTTCTACCCACTGGCTCGCTCTTAACCAAAATAATTCTAATATTAGTTGAACGATGTGCGATGCAGCAGGGAACTACTTGCTGCAATCAGGCTGACTACCAGGTTTTTTCCTGATTATCATCCTAACGACAAACAAATGTGGTCCGCTTTCCCCTGAAAGTCTCCCAGAAACACTCTTTTCCCTAAATATTGGAATTAAGTCAGTTTTCTACCTCCGAGCTCACTTTGTTCAGCAGAAAATTCACCTTTATTAAAAGTTCTTGATTCATGTATGTGGTTAGATATGCGAGACTCCGTGTGATTATAGCCACCATCATCATATTCCATTTCATGATTTTAAAACAAAGAAATTTTAGTAGCTAAATGCCTATATGCATACCTCTATGCCATAATCCAAATCATAACTGACAAGAAATTAAATAAATCTGATTAATTTTCAAGCTTGTGCTAGTCATTTTAAACCTACTTAGGCATATACAGTGAACTCTCGATATCTCGAACTTCGATATCTCAAAAACCTTGATATCTCGAAAAAATATTTTTCCCCTTGAAATTTCGTATTTCTCTAATGTTAATTTCAATTCCTATCTCGAAGTGTTTTCACTCAAAACCTTGATATGTCGAATTTTTTTCGAAGCGAAAAATATTTTTTCCCCTTGAAAATCGCTGTTTAGTCATATTGTGCCCTTCATGAAGATCTCACGTAGGGGATGCTTCCCAGAATTTGCTGCAAAAGGGACAATACCACTCCCTTTACACCTAAATGGATATTCAAGGTCGCATAGTATCGGCTGGATCCTATGAGTGTCATTCTCACCAATTCGTTACGCAAGCCTATTAGCTGTTGCGTTTATGTAACAGGTTCAACAAACTTGACTACACGTGTTAAATCAGTCTGCGAAAAACGTTTGTGGGGTGTAGTTGCGATTAAAAAGTGTGTGAATTGCCAATTCGAGTTGCAAAAATGGAAGGTGGTGCCATGGAGACGAAAACAGTAAGTGTTAAACGAAAGTTGAATGTGTTGACAGTAAAAGAAAAAGGTCGAGATTTTCGAAGCTGTTGATAAAGGCGGGAAGAAAGGACAAATCGCCAAGGGTTTTAAAATTCTAGCATCGACTTTATCCACAATACTAAAGGACAGAGAAAAAATTAAAAGACTTTTTGAACTGAAAAAAGGATCTATGAAGAAGATTCGAATTGAGATCCTGAATTAGAAGAATGCTTCATAAAATGGATTAAACAATGCAGAGATTGTAATTTACCTATTAAAGGCAATGAGTTGAAAGAAAAAGCGGAACAATTTACACAGAAGCTGGGTTACAAAGACTTCAAAAGCAGCAATGGATGGCTGAAAATCTTTGAAAACCGTCATAACATTGTTTTTCGAAAATTGTGTGCCGAAAGCCAATCAGTGAGTGATGAGCTTTGTTCGGAATGGATAACAACTCTTCCTGATCTTCTACAAGAATATTCAGTGTTGATGAGACTGGGCTTTTCTTCAAAGCATTGCTAGAAAAAACTACAGTTTTCCAAGGAGAAATCTTCCATATAGGAAAACAAAGTTAAGAGCGAGTAACGTTACTTTTAGCTACCAACATTGAGTAGGACTAAGAAGCTTACTCCATTGATGATTGGAAAATCTAGAAACCCAATGAGCTTTACAGAAATTAAGTCATTTCCACTTCATTATAAAGCAAATAAAAAAGCTTGGATGACGAGTGAATTTTTCTCAGAGTGGTTAAAACAAATAAGCAAGAAAATGTGTAAAGAGAAGAGGAAAATTGTTTTATTCATTAATAACTGCACGTCTCACAGCCTTATCCCTAAAACGAACGCAGTATAGGTGGTTTTCCTCCCACCTAACACACTTCCAAGCTGCAACCTCTAGATCAGGGGATAATAAGAAGTTTTAAAGTTTTTTACAGGAAGGAACTTGTAAAGAAGGTTGTGGATTCAATTGATAAAAAACAGAAAATGACACCGTTTAATATGCTTGATTCTATGAGGATGGTAGACAGAGCCTGGATGAACGTTACACAAAAGAAAATCAAAAACTGTTTTGAAAAAGCTTGTTTTTCTAGTGTGGAAAGTGAATCAGATGAGGAGCAGGAATTCCACACAGAAACACACCAGTGTGAAGAATGGGAGAAGGTTTCAAAAATCCTCAACCTTTCTGAAACGCCAACGGTTGAAATATTTACGGAGTTCGACTAGGAGGTTCAAGTGTGTGGACTGTGGACTTATGATGAGATCTTTTCTTAAACAATTTCTTCGCCTTCGAGTGATGAGGAAGAGGTGGATGTTCCAGCAGACACCAACATTACTGTGGGTCAGGCCAAAGATGCTGTTCACATCATGTTCATGGAATGTTCAAACAACGTGGAAAAAGAGGATTTCGCAGCTATTTTTTGGATTGAAAACTTAGTAGAAATAGAAAAGTAATTTGAAAAGAGCTGTCGCCAGGTCACTATGCTGGACTTTTGAAAGAAATTCTAAGTAGTAGTAATTTATTACAACTACATTCTGTTTAAAAAATTTTATACTTCTATGTAAATTAATATCACTGCTATGAATTAATATGGGAATTATTGCTGTTTTCAGACATTTAGCTCTATCTGGCTAAAATATTTTACAATATATTCCTTACCTTGTAATTATGTGTAATTTTTAATGCTTGGGAGGGTAACCTCGTTATCTCGAAAACTCGCTATCTCGAATTTTTTTCCGCGTCCCTTCGATTTCGAGATATCGAGAGTTTACTGTAATCGAATTTCATCCAAGGCCAATAATTTCGCACTCCGAAGGAAACTTTCTTTTCAAAAACAAATAACGCAGAATTAAGAATATGGCTGAAAATAATTATTAATAACTATTAATTACTAACCGCCTGTTGCGTTTAGCTTGTTCGCCGGGAATATAGTTTCAACTAAATCACGTATGTAATAATAAATATTCATAGTTCCTTAACGCAGTAATTTTAAATTTCAAATTTTGATAGACATATAACCCATTTTCTTCCAGTAGACTTGCACCAATTCTTTTCGTTGTCTGCATGAATGTCCCTAAGAGAGTAATCAGTCAGTCACTGTCTGTATCATGCAGCAAACAAATGCCTTCTGTCGGCATCAACTTTACTTTCATGTTCCTCTTGTTAAATATGCATTTGATTTCTCAAGTAGCTGCAAATTTTGCGTCCAGCAGCGTGTTAGCTGGATAATAATATGTTGATAAAAACATATAATTAAACATTAAGATATTGCTTTCGCTTTAAACAATGGAAGAGAACCATGCAAACAAATGTTTGTTTAAACAATGAAAACGTTTTGAATTGGGTTTCAAAAATGAAACGTGAGGTTGTAAATTATAAAAAATTAATATTTTTAAAAATTAGAACTTAATTGATAACATTGAAAAGAAAATATTTTGCGCTTTCACATGATATAAAACTGATTTTTGTGCTGCAATATTTTCGAAAGTTATTAAGGAAAAAAAACCAAAATTTCGCTTAATTTTTAATTAATTAGAATTATATTTAAAATTACAAAAAATGGTCTCCAGAGTGCACATTTACACCTTCCAAAGTAGGTTTCTGCCAAATTTCGTAACTCGAGATTCAGCGATCTGTCCTGTAGAACGCCAACACACACAGACACACATTCACACACAGACACACATTCACACACAGACACACATTCACACAGACACACACACAGACACACACTCACACACACACAGACACACGCACACATTCTCTTTTATTATTAGTAGAGATACATCTCATTCCCTTCCCTGCCCATCGTTTTGATAAATGTTTTTAAACCTTAGAAAAATTTTCGGCACTTAATAATTATTTATTATATCGATAATAAAATACCACCTTTCATCTACATTTTCCTAACATTAATTTTCACTTATTAATATCAGTTACTTCCGATGTCTGACTCCTCTCAATTATTTCAATACCAATTTTCGTGATTTAGATTCTTGAGTGGCTCCTTCATTTTCGATTGGGTTAAAATTCAGATACATTATTCAGCGTTTATTTTATGAGGAACTACGTAGAGATCATTATGCAATATTTGATAATAGAGTTTCCTACTGAAAAGAGAAATGTGTTTTCGCTTGAAAATTAGAAATCTGATCCATTATTTATTTATCCTTTTGACTTTCCAAACACAACGAACACAGAGCAAAAGTATTGTAATCTTTAAAACATTCGACCTCGGTGTTTTGATAAATCTTTTAAATGTAGTCCTTCTCGAGGCCCAGGAAATCAGTTTTGAAAACATGAGTGCCCTCGTCGATTTGCCTGCGATTTAAAGGGAAGAAGTTCTGTTATGAGTATATTCCCTATTTTGACTCCGCGCGTAAAAACTACACATAAAAGTTGTATTTAAAAATATTTTTAGCATGTATGTTGTCATTAGAATCGAATAAAAATATTATATAAAATTTTAATCATTGTATTTAATTATCTACATCTTGCCATTCTTGTCCAAGTAAATTAATATAAGCAAATTTATATATTTTGTGGTCGTTGACTCTTTTACGATATTATTAATCTCTATAATTTCCAGTTTAAATACTTAGTTTTTTAATTATTCAATTTATAATTATAAAATTTTTGTGTGCAAGCTATGAGTACTATAATTCAATATACATTTTAAAAATTGGAATGAAGGTGCAAATAATATACAACTGGCACCAATTATTTTTTTTTCAATTTTAAAATGGCATACCTTCAATTCTTCCGTTTCTTGGTACTTCCTTTGTTACGGCCGAAAAACATAAGAATTACTAAATTAGTAGAAAGCAGTGATACATCGCCAATGCTAAAAGTAGCTTTCATAATCACAGATAAAGAATGATTAATTGCCAATCACATAGAGAGAATCATATTTACCGCATTACCATATTTGCCGCATATTAGTGTTATCTTTGTAAAGATATCAATGGAAATGTCGTGGGGTAAACATATTGGACGCTTATTTTAAATGATTTGCTAGGGCAACGACTCTGGATTTATTCAACATTGATGCATTATGTATTTTACTTGGTATCGAAATAACTTTTAATGAGGATAATAATGTATTCTAGATATGATATGTTGGTAATAAATTATTTCCTACTATATTACTGGAATTTTTTTCTGAATCTTTAACTAACTGTTAAATAAATATTTATTAGATTTACTTTTGAGCATAATATGCAAATTAAATTTATTTTTTCCACTTTGTAAATTGTAGCAATTTGCATAATATTTTTCGATAATACGTTTGTTAAATATCTGTCTAATTAAAAATGAATAAACCATACAACAATTCATCAGAATAACAATGGATTCTAGATATGATAATTTTTTAATAAATTACTGCTAATTATACTATTGAACATTTTGTTTCTGATTCGTACCAAATTCTTTTGACAAATTCTTATCAGACGTATATTCGAAAATAAAATTGTGGAACTTCGCTGAACCAGTGTAATCCGTTCCAGAATCTTACTCATAATGCGAAACGCTCGTTTAGCGACGCAATGTTACCCATATAAATTAATGTAAAATACAATAATTAAAATGAAACCAGTTTTTGACATTCTGTGAATATCGCTTGCTTAGGTTTTCAGTTTGAATGGCACATTTACTTTTAAACAGTAATAAAACTCAACAAAGATTTAAGATTTTAACATAAAATTTAGGTATTCTGAAATATAAATAGCGTTTATTTATATATCTATGAAAAGCAATTTTTATTTGTTGATTAAAACAGTATCATGAACAAAAAATATTCAGTATTATCAAATGTTTCAGTAATCAAAAGCATTAATTTTAAAATTAAAAACCTAATATATAAGGTTTCTTTAATCTCAAGAGATCTATCAAAATATTCGCTTTAAATACAATTATGAATAATAATTCACAATCTGTCTATTTTGTCACACTAGGCTATACAAAATAATATTCAAATATATTTAAATATTTTGGTATATAAATAATTAAAAAGCCCTATCGCAGTGGTATCTAATCTCATGAGGTAAGTCGGAGTCAAATATGATAACATAACACCAGAAAACAGATATGCAGTTCAAATGCGAAAACTCGTAGAGTCGGGCATGTCTGAGATTATGTTTAATCTTATTCATCTGAAAACGATGCTCTATATCCTCTACAAAGGTCAAATTATTTAATACCTCCATTTTTCCTCTGGAACTTAAAATAAAGAACAACTAAAAATAGGGTTAAACAACTCTAGATTAAATCACTTTAATTATTTAGCTACTCTTGAAGGAGAATAACTATGTTGTCTTTATGTCTTTTCATGAACTATTGAAAGAAATTTTTTGGACTCGATTCAAATGCATTATAAAACTACCACTATTGAAATTAAAAACAGAACTATATCTAAACTTATATCTAGCCTGAAAATAGCTGTTGATTCTTTTATGTCTTATTCTCTTATAAAACGCCGCTTTTAAACAAAAGAGTGGTGAAATATACCAAAATGAAATATAATACAACTGCTCCAACTTTGACCAGAAGCTTTAAATGCAAAGCAATATTTAAAAAGCGCTTACAGCCCCTCTGAACGGCCAGTACAGAAGCTCACTACCTACATGATCATAACTTAAAGATAAAACCAAGATGATACGATTTACATAAATATTGCTACAATTTGTTGTGTAATTCAGCAAAGGCTATTAGTCCAGAGATTGAAAAATTCCTTTTCCCATTAAAACAGCATAGCAAAAATATTTCATAATAGTGAAAGCATTATTAATTATATCATCTAAGTTTTCATAATGCTATTTTGAAGTCGTTTCTAAATTAACATTATATATGCATAAAATTACTAAGAAATAATACAAAATGCACGACACTTGAATTAAAGTTGAAACAAAATTACGTGAGCAAGCCTTGAAAATGAAATAATTTTAATATGTAAATTAATATGTAATTAATTTTTTAAATTAAAATTTACACTGTAAGAATATACTCTTCAGTTAGATACATAACTAAGCATTTAAACAGTGAATTGAATGGTAAAAATATGCTGCATCAACCGATATATAATAAATTTTTGAAAAATTTATTAAATTGAAAGAAAAATTTCGCTCAAATGCTAATTTAATTTGAAACAAGTGTAATAATAATTTTCAGTAATAATACGGCAAGAATTTTGAGGATAAACTTTTAAGTTTAGAAGCACTTTTTATCTGTTTAAAAATTTAATTAAATTTTCGAAGTCCCTTTCTTAGTGAGCACCAACCAGGCTAGAATTAACTAACTGCTAAATTTTTTAGAACTGAATATAACGGTACTTTCAGCAGAGCGCTGCATTTTGCGCGTAACGGATGACGAAATTTTGGTAATATCCTGCATTCCCAGAAAGTATATTACCCTGGATATATGTGAATCGTTTTGAAGTAAATTATCATGAAATTCGACAGCGGTATTTTGACAAATATCGACTATTCATACCTGTCTATAAAAGAGAAATAAGACATAAAAACTTAAGAAAATTCGAGATAATGTTTTGGTCTTGATTTGTCTCTCTATTCTTTGCTTGAATGCACCAGCCTTTTCATTCTGCTCTTCTTAAATTCTTAATTACTCAAAATTTCCATAAAGAATGTCCCGTTTATAAGATTACTGACTTAATTAAATGCCATTTTTTAGCATTAATAAGAAATTAAATGGAAAATTTAATATTTATCCTTTATTTGTACCAGCATAAATTCTAAAATACAGACGCTGAAAATTGTGATTGCTGCTGTATTTTTTCAAGTGCTTACATACAGGGAAAGAATAGTTACAATATTGTGTTTAAATCTTATACTGAAAATTTAGTAAAATTAAACAATTATAGTAAGGAAATAATAATGTTGTTACGGAAAAGATAATATATACAACATAAAAATGTTGTAATAAGAACTTTTGAGAAATACTATGCTTCAAATTTATTGATGAGGAATCCTATAAAACGGATTAATATAAACTTAATTCAAAATAAAATTAAAATGTTGAAAAACCTTTCCTGGTGACTTTCTTTGTACATCAGGTCCACGTGTCAAATTTGGTAGATGTAAATCCAACAGTCTGCAAAGAGAGCGTTTCGAACTGTTTTTGCATTATGCAAGTCGCAATTTACCTGTCGCAATGCCAGGCTATAAAGAAGCCGTTTTATAATACTAGAATTTTTAGGTATGTTTAATTTTTTTTGTTCTCTGGGTCTAAGGATCGAAGGTCAAAATTCTTTTGCGCGCATGACGTTTCAAATGTTAAAAAATTGGCCGTAGAAAAATATCGTCGTCCCTCCTTCTTCTTTCATCAAAAAAGTATGCTACTGTTTGCCTGTGGTAGAAGAGAGAAAGTTTTGAAATGCATCAATCTTTTATTTTTTATTTTCCATTATATTTCTCTAGAACTGAAAACGTGCTATGTCAACAGCAGTACATATTATAATATTTTCTAACATAAAACTACAGAAGACAATGAAAAAAAACTGTAAGAGAATTTTGTGGGACCAAGTTAAATTCTTTTAGATATTTCAAGATATGTGATATCTAAAATGATCAAAAAATTTTATTTTTTCAAGTTGTGTATTTTTTCTTTGACATCTCGAATTCGATATGTAAAATATACAATGAAATGCTGAAAAGTATATAACGATATTCTTTTTAAAGATACTACACGAAAATTCATAAACATTGGTAAAATTTGTTATCTGAGATTTATTATTGGAAAACAGGCAATGTAACAAATGTCAAATAACTATAAATAAATAAAACTTTTTAACTTGATCTGTAATGAGACACATTTGCATTTTTTGTTAAGAATGTCTGTTAAATTTATACTTAAAATTATTAGTTTCTTTTAAAATTTGAACATCAAGTATTCTACCATTGCAATTTGCCTCAACAGTCATAAAAAATGTTTAAATAATGAAATGTTTTATTACTTTTACCTGATCTGAGGGTATAAATAATTTTTTCTTCATCTGTAAATGGATTATAGAGATATAAAATGTAAACCATAATAATTTAAATCAACCAACAATAATTGATAAAATGTTATCAATTTTTATAATTTTGCTGTCTCTGTTAGTGTGAATGAATTCAATAACCGATTTATTATTATTAATGATCCAAGTGATACCTTCTGAACAAATCACATTCAGTAATTTTTTTTAATAAATTAAAGAACATTTATTAATCAGTTTAGTATAATTGTATTCGGTTTTTCTTCTATTGAAAATTTCGACTTCAAAGATATTTTCACAAGAATTCCTTTTGTTACTCTTCGAGAGGAGCTCAAATCTTACTTTTATGATAATAAAATTATTCTCAATATTTCTTTTGAATATTGGGATAAATGATGTAATTTTTACATATTTAATAATTTCATTTGCAATGGGGAAGCTTTTTCCACCAGGCTCATGGTATTCCATAAGGCTCTTCTTTTTTCTTCTATTGTATCTAACCTTTTACCTTCACTTTGTTACTTCACTTTGTTTACCTTCACCGGTTGATCTTATTGTATATAATCAAGGAACTTTTAATAAAAAGTGGTAAAATATTTATGCTTTAGCATTGATTCTTAGACAAACAAACAGTAATCAGATTGAAGCGGATTTATTAGATCTGGAAATTAAGCAAAAAGTTATTAACTTTTGTGTCGATATATTTGATAAAAAAAAGGATTTTTTTTTAATGTTAACCGACTTTCCCATTGGTCTTCAAATATTTCTATTAATATTTACAGAAAGTCAATTCTCACTCAATTATCTCCTATTAAATCTGTTTGTTTAAATGTAAACAGCAAATTCAGGCAACCTAAGCTTTTGTTTGATCAGCTATTAATTAATGGTATTCCGCAAAATTTTGTCTGACATTATTCCAAGTATTGAATTTGGTAATCTTTCTGCTACCAGCAAGGCCTTTTGATCTTCTTTTTCTTCTTTCGATAAGCAACGACATTACCTGCTTGACTGCAACTTTCGCTTTTCTACAGCATTACCCTGTGCAACTTTCAGTAGATCTTTTGCATATTCAAACGGTGGTAAGCCTTTTTAATATTTTTGTGAATATTTCAGTGTTTCATTTTGTTTCCACAACCACATGTAATAAAGAAACATTTGAATAATTCCAAAATGAATTTTAAAAAGATACGTTAATGGCTGACACATGAATTAAAATTAATTTAAAATATCTATAAGGAATATAGAATTGGGGAGTGTAAATCTCATAAGCAAGGATGATTTTCTTCATTAATTTTCACGAAAATGTTAAGGATTAGGAACAAGAAGGCTATGAAAAATTTCTTGTGATCCAAGAATTTTTTCTCCTCGAACCTAACTTTATGTCGTAAGTGACACAATACGACGTTCCTTCCTCACCAAATCGTAAAGCATATGATAACTGCTTGTTGTTTGAGAAAATTAAAGGATCAAATCAATACTAATCGCGAAATTTAATAATCGAAGAACAAATTTTAAAGAAATCTTTGCTTTAAATTAGTTTGATCCCTTTTATTCCTATTCTAGTATGTAAATGTAAAGCGATATAGCTAAGCTCATTAATAGATTGAAGCTTAATTCATGTAACACAAAATCTTAAAAATTTCAAATTTTGCATTACTGGCTTCTTAATATAATAAAATATTTTTCTACGATAATTAGTAAGGTTCTTATGATACATTTTGCATCAAAAACACTCTAAGACTCATATTTTACATATTTCATACTTTTACATCTGGAATAAAGTATATATTAATTCGTGTTAATCCATGTTTACATACAATAATCTATATATAATCAAACTTGACTATATATATAAACAAATCTGTAAATTCATAAATCTCCTTACACTCGAATTCGTGTACTTTTCATTTGATTATTTATTTGCAAAATATCGCCTCAAAGCTATTAATAAATATTGTTTATTTTATTATTTAATAATAACTTTAATGGTTGTAAACCTGCAAATTCTTACTTTATACTTCTTGACGATGTTTCTTTCATTTCCATTTATCATAGATTCTTAACTAAATTTTATTGAAAATAATTTTATTTAGCCAAATAAGAAATTTTTACCGCAAATTGCGCCATGCAAGTCCTGTAAAAGTATCCTAACTGTTTTTATAATCTAACTAATCGGTCATTTTCGAAAAGTAAAGAGCCGCCTAGGAAAAATTTTGAATTGAAATCGTTTTATCTTTACAGATAAGGTAAATGGCTTCGAAGCAGTTATTATTGTTAGACTCATTAATGTAAGACCAATTTCAAAATGTTTATAATCGTGCACACAAATTCTCGTGAATTTTAACATGAAAGAGTTCAGAAAAACTCCATGAAATAAACTGAAGATATTTTCAACGATTGAGAAAGATTTTGGCGGAAAATACGAAGTTAACTTCTTTCTAATTAGAAGAAGATCTTATTTTTGAAATTAAAAATATAAATATAAGATATATGTGTGATGAAATCAAAAGTGACATGACGATTAAATTTAAATTTTCTTATTTACAGATATCTGATTAGATAAATATTTAATGCAATTTTGTGAATTTATTAAGTCATGATTTCTTTACTTAGCTAGATTGGCTGCCGACTGAAGTTTTTGTCATATTACTAAAATTAGGTCTCAAGGAGCAAAAATATTTGCTTAAATCGCATGCATTAATCCCTTATCAGTGCAGTATTCTGCATGTCTAGTTAGATGATCAACTTGTGTTAAGGAATGTATTGCAGTATTGACTCAGCTAAGAGCCCATAGAAAAGTTGAGATATTCGTGGATTACCACTCATTTTTGTATCGAATTACTTAATTTTACATTCTTTGAATTTCTTAATTTTCTATGAATGGTTCTATGAATTACTTAATTTTTTATGAACGGTTCTATGAATTACTTAATTTTCTATGAATGGTTCTGTGACTTACTATTTTTTTCATTATAATTGCGAAAACCCCATAATTCAATGTACGAGTTCACGATATACTATTAAAGCATTAAGTAGTTCATGTTCATGCCCCAATTTATATTTCAAGAAAATTCATTGATATATGCTAAAATACCTTTAATTTTTTTATATTTGTTATTATAATTTGATATCAAACAAGAGCATCAAACACCATTTTCAGCCGTAAAATTTCTTTTATTTTATTAATGAGGATTACCTTATATTCATTTTTCATCCAACCAGTTTAATTAACTACTATCGAATAACTCTGCGAGTTATAAAAATGAAATTATTCTCGGAGAAACACAGACAAAAGTAAAAAACCATGAAGGTAATTTGATTATAATTAAAGTCGCCTATATCTCATCAGTGTAAGCTTCAGGGATTATTGAATGCATGGTTGTAATAATTTGTCAATAAGTCACTTCAAGATATTTAATCGGTAGCATATACTTTATTTATTTCGATACATAATTTATTGATATCATGAACAAGCAAAAGATTCCGACACATTTCAGAAAAAAAATTAAGGAGGAAATAAACAGAAAACGATTTAATTTTTTAAGTAAATGCAAATCCGATCTTTTTTAAAATTATCCTATCAAATTTTATAAACGTTTCCGAAAGGACTTTTATTGAACTAATAATGCTTTTTAAAGATTAAAAAGATCACAGTTATGATGACTCTGGATATATTTATTCTAGTTTCAGTAATCATAGACCATTCTTCCCAATTCGGTATGAAATGTTTGCACAGATAAAGAGATTTCTTAAGAAGTCAAATTTTGGAATTTTAACTTAAAATCCTGCTGATTCTGATGATTTGCCTATATTTAAATGCCGTTAAAAACAAAATTTTGTCAAGGTCCTATTCGGAACTGTTTATCTTTATATGGATATCAGCTTCAATTTCGCAAATAGTACAAATTTTTCGAGCGGACTTAAGAAGTGTGTTTTACCTCGAAAAATTGACCTAACTCCCATCCGTTATACAAAAGACTACTTATAAAGTACTAATTACCTTTTGAACCACATTTCTGATTTTTTTTATTATTCACTTCACTTCAATATTTTCCAACGGCTGTCTTTAATATGTTTTCATTAGCAGAACTGCACCGAAATAGAATATTCTTACACAGAATTGTTATTTGAAAATGTTAATTAAATAATAGCATCTTAAATTTAAGCAAACGAAAAAGCATAATATTTTTGTACCTTTCTACCAAAGTTAGTTGTCTTAAGCTTGTTCAGAAACACTTAAAATGTTGTCATGCAATACTGAAATGAATTTCCTTATTTTTCTGAGATATTTTGCCAAAACTTCTGTATTTCATAATATATATTTTTGATTTAGTCGCCAATCACTTTACCACGTCGTGAAAAAGAGTCCTACATTGCTACTAATTCTTGCAAAGTTTTGACTTGAAGTCTCTAAAAGTTCTTGGAATTAAGTAAACGACGAAGCATCAGAACTATATACTTATATTTACACAAAACACCATATTATATGCTGTTAAGAAACTCTTTAATTAGTATGCAACATTCCATGAATTACTTCTTTGATTGATTCTCAATTATGCATTTAAATAAGGTATCGTAATGTTTTGATTTTATGGCAATATTCTGAAAATAATAAAGACCATTCTGCTATATATATATATATATATATATATATTACGCTTATTTTTAATATATTTCATTTTTACTAAGTCATTCAGTTTGAATGTTTAGCAACTTCCTAATATTTTAACTTTTTAATGTAAGGAATATAAGGCCTGCATAATAAACGTGATTCTCTTTTGAGAAAATATCTTATTCTCATAATAATTCAATTTGTAATACCGTTAATTGAAAATCGGAAACTATTTAATCATATGATACAGAAGATTCTGAAAAATATTCGAGTTTAAAAATAAAGATTCTAGTTTTAAAAATTAGGATAAAGTTTTTAGTTCCCTCTGAGCGATTAGCATTTTTTATCTACTTGCTTTTAAAGTCTTAAAAAATTTTATTTGCAAGTGCAAATTTGAATCTTTCTTGCGTTTAATCAATTCTCTGAAATTTTAAGATTATTTTAACCATAATAATTTAAGAAATCATAAATATATTTTGAGCTTAATACGAGAAACGGGAAAATACGTTCAAAAAGCTTAGAGGGTTAAAAATCAGAATTCTTTTATTATTATTTTCTCTTGTACTGTTACAAATGGATGTATATCTAATTAAATCAATATCTAATTAAAAAATTAGTTTTTTTCTTTATTGTCTCTTATGCAGCACAAACAGATGGTATTTATAACATCTCTAGATTGATTGCGTGTAGGTGATATATAACAGAAGAATCTGGATTCATCGTTGAGGATTCATCAGCGTTGGTTTCTGATTTCTTAATTTTCATAATTTTAGGTTTTCAGAAATAACGAATTTTAAGCCATCATAACCTATCCAATAATCAACGTTTTCTAGTTGTGCTGGTTTGTTCTCTTTTTCACATATTTTTTGGAATTTTTGGGTATACAAAAAATAAATTCACATAAAAAAAAATTATATTGGTCCGAATAATAACGAAAAATGCATTTATTATTTTAAATTCAGGGCAATGCGGCGCACAGCTGTAAAATAATGTAACATTTTCATAGAAAGTGAAAAGTTAGTAACTTGATTACCCTTTTTTGTTTAGTTTCCTATTATATTGCAGAATGTTAAATACGAGTTGATGAAAAATATATCTTCTCATTGACGTACTTGCTTCAAACATATCTACAATTCACACATATCTACAATTTTGGTAAAAGAACTTAGCGCAAAATTTCATCTATCCAGTTCGTTGCGTAATTGGTATAACGTGCTCACAGTGACCAACACAGATATATATAATTCTAAAGATTAGTCTTTTGGTAAAGTCTAAAACTTCTAAATTCATCTCAATTTTGAAATACAATATTTGTAAATTACAATAAATTTTTATGTATAATTCGTAATTAGCAGATAAAGAAAAACGACGTATCAAAAGACAACTTTTTCAAATTAATATTTAGTTTTAAAATCTCATGAGAAATGTATTTTTTAGAAATTTATAAATATATTTTCAGAATACATGATATAAAATAGTTATTAAAATAAGGGACACAGTTATATGTAGAACGAGATATATTTTTTCATGCTCAATAGCACTGATTTTGTCTCATGCGTTCAAGAATTTATAACTGAAAATAAAACAACTAACAAAGAGTGAGGAAAAGTCCTGGAAAAGTTAATTTAAAATGAAAGCGTTCTTAATCTATTTTAAGAAATGTTCAGGATTTCTAAATCATGTTGAAAATATATTATCTATTGGAATTTTTTCAACGTTTCTAATAATTACTACAAGCCGAAATATTAAATACCATGTACTGTAGACACGTCAAGAAATATAATTTTTGATGTGAAACCAGTTCCGCGTCTTATGTCGTAAAATAAACAGAAGACCTTGGAACGGTCATGGCACACTTTCTGACTAGAAAAAAAAGCAGAAAAGAAATGTTATTTTATGACTTAATTTCTCAACGTTTTAAGTTATTCTTGTCTAAATCATAACGGAGCATCGGCAAGCGACACTCAATTTCAACGTTCATAATAATTACTACATCTCGAAATGCATTATTAAACACTTATTTTAAATATCATGTACCGTAGACACGTGGGAAAAAAATTCATTTTTCATGTGAAACTAGTTCCGCGTCTTATGCCGTAAAATAAACAGAAGACATTGGAACGTTCAGTAGACAATTTCTGATAGAAACAAAGCAGAAAAGAAATGTTATTTTATGACTTAATTCCTAAACGTTTTAAGTTGTTCTTGTTTAAAACATAACGGAGCATCGGAAAACGGCATTCACTAAATAGATAAAAAAAAAGCATAGACAATGCTAAATATAAGTAAATAAAAAAAGGCAAAAGTATTTTTGAAGTAGTCTGACAGTAGAGGTTCTGAAGGATTTTCGGCATCTCTTCACGGAATATATGAGAACATGTCTGTCGAATTTCCAGTAATGGGAAAACGTGTTTTTGAGAAATAGAGACAGTAGAAGTTTTCTCTACGAGTTAATGAACGACTTATTTTGAATTAGTAATTTGCAGAAAACTTTCGGAATTGAGTTTTAATTGCTTTTTTTGTTCATTTTTGCCTCGTTGGAATTTTTTTTTCTTTTCTTTTTTCTGAACTATCATTAGTCTTTACTTTTCGTGATTAGAGTAGAAATTTAGAAAGCTCTAGAAAAATATTTTAAATTCAAGTGTTCGTATTTTTTGAAATACTTTCAAAGATAAACACTTTTAGAAAATTCTGCTTGGTTTCTGGAAAAAATTAACATCTTGCTTTAATGTAAAATGTGGCAAAGTTGTTTTTATTTCTGTAATTGCAATTTTGCTTCAGTAAATTCTTTATATCATAACATAAAGATTCTGCATTAGAAAGTTACGTTACTGGCAAGAGTTTCTCACTGAATCTGTAAAACCACTATTATTTGGACGCTGCTCGGATGTAACTACAATTTGAGTGATTACAATATACTGTTACAAGCAAATGTTATAGACAATATGTAATGGGAATTTGAAACTAATTTATTTTGAATAAAGTGTTATAAAATGTTTTGAATATTTCAAATAATTCATAGATAAATATTCATGCAGAAATATGTTTATTAATTCTTGGAAGCTTAAAAATAATAAACAAAAAGATATTTAATTATTTATTTATTGAAATAAATCTGTAGAAATAAACAAATGAACAATTTTACGTCTTAATAACATAATGAGAAGTAAGAATAAAAAATGAATAAAGGATTTAAAATAATTTTTTAAATGTTGTTTATAAATTATTCTTAACCAATCGGAGTACTGGAGTTTGTATATTTTGTTGAAAGGAAACATATTTTTTATAGAATTAAGTATACCTTTGTTTTAATTAACCATTACTAAGATACCGAATTTTGAATATATTTGTTCTTAGAAACGTATTAATTTTGTCAATTTGTGTATGAGTCACTATATTATTGCTAAATTATGCAATTAGATTTTCTCTTATTTTAAAAGTGAAATTTTACATATATCACATTTTTTTCAAAATAAAATAATATTTTAAAAGTTGTGTAACTTGCACAAAACAAAAACAATACACATAAATACTACACCATTTGCTTACATACAAAACAGCCCAAATAATTCGCAAAGAAGTCTCCAGAAATGTGGCATAATAGCCATCCTGTTAATTATTCGTGGACTGAAAATGGAGTCACTTTCAAAATTCACCTTCCAGTATTCATTTTTCTTGACTTTTTATTGGAAACATGGCATAAAGTCAAAATGTATAAACTCGGACAGACGATAAATACTGAAGTAAGAAATGTTAAATGAGGTCAGATCTGCTGTGGAACGTGTTATTTTCGCATTCAAATCGCGATTTTTATGAAGAAACATATACTTGATTGTATACGACAAATATAAGAAATGAGTGAAATACAAGACCTACAGCGTCTTTTGATGAAAAATGCAATATAAGATTCGGCCTAATTTATCATAATAAAAAACCGTAAGTAAAACTTTTAATTGTTTGCTTGTTTAATTGAGTTTTTTCTATTATTATGTGTACATATATCGCTTTACATTTATATATTAGAATGTGAAATAGAAGAATTATATATTCAGTAACTCAAGGTAGAGAAATCTTTGAAAATATGTTCTTCCTTCTTTAACTTTGGTGATTAGTGTTGATTTGATATTTTTATTATCATTACGAAGAAGCAATTTTCAGATGCTTTTACAATTTGGAAAAGAAAGAAATTCGAAAGCTTCATGACATCTATCTCACTTGCGACCTTAAGACGTTTCGAGAATAAAAACTGCTTGGGTCTCAAAATGATTCTTATTATTTAATATTCTTTGACATTTGCAAGCCATATCACTACAAAAAGAATCACATTTGCTTATAAAATTTACTTCACTTTCCTGAATAATTATTTTTAAATCGATTTTTCGAAGGTTGACATCGATTAACATATTATTTTTTCTATTTTGAAATTAATATGGCGTCAAATTTATTCTGAAAGAAATGGGGTAGCGGAATTTTCTCCCATCCAAAGGAGATTTCAATTTGAAAAATAATTAAAAGTTTTAAAATTAAACACATCATTACTTGAAAATTTCAAGACAAAACCCTTGCAAGTAATTGTACAGCTAATGCAACATAAAAATTCCCATGAAAAGTTATGTGTCTATAAATATTTTCCTCTCCAAAGCTAGGCTTTCTTAAGTCATTCGTAATAAAAACGAATCATGGATGCTATTTTTAGAGACCGTTTTCAGGCAGGAGTGAAATTCAGGATTTGATAGCCCCAGTTTTGAAAGGCCAAAGTGAAAAAGGGACCCTTTCATCGATATTGAGTGGCCCTACTCGGAAGATACAATTTCCCCTCAGACAGTTGCTCTGGTAAACGTGACTTGATTTTGTAATCTGCAGCCACCAATCCCAGATATAGAGTGGGAACTTGAATTAGATCGATTGTGTTTGTGCATTTCCTTAAGGGACGTTTCATTTAACGAGTCATGTTCGTCTAATGACATTCATTAGAAAGCTCAGAGTAACAATTACCACCAGCGCAAAAATGGTCGAAAATGTAACATATCCATTTCATTTATCTTAAGTTCTCAAAGCAGACTTACCTGCGATTTGATTTCTTTTCGTGCTCTGTGGGTTTTTTTACTTTCGAAGGAATTTCAAATATTTTATGATGTAACGTTTTGTAATTTTTGTGTTGTTAATAGGAAATAACAATAAAAGCAATTTAAAAAATTATTTGGCTGTAGTTAATAATTGCCTCAAATAATTTGATTTAAATTCATATCGAAATCTAAAGTTTTTAATTGTTCTATGTGCAGAGAAACTGTTATTTATGTATTGTATATATTTTTTACTGTAGTTTATGATTTATTAACTGAAATTCAGCAAGCATGACTTAACAAGCCGAAAATTGCACATGTATTATTTAATTTTCTTCTGGTTGAATTTTCGACAAATTCTGTGTTATTCTGTATAATTTAATGCAAGAAACATTGGAAATTGTTTAAAAATCAGATACTGAATTATTTGAAAAGTATTCAGTAGTATTCTTACTGTAAAAAATTTAAAATATTGATGGTATGATTCAAATTTATATACTGAAAAATCCTTCGGAATCCAAAATGCATTTAAGTAATAATTTTACCCAGGATGAGCACAAAGTCTTGTTCTGATTATAAAAAAATATTGTTCGAAAACTATAAGAATTAGACAAATGTTTGTTTAGACCTATCATAAGTACAGCTATAAAGTTTTTAATAAGACAACGTGCTTTCATATTTCAAGGTTCACCTCCTTAGTAGATCGGAGAATGCCAAGGCTTTATTCTAGTTCATCTCCATTGTGCTTTAATACGTTGTATTTTAACGGTAGCATCTTTTATCCTAGCCTTTAGTTATTCAACGTCAGCAACCAGTGTGAGAAAGACTTTGACCATCATGTACTCCCCAAAAATTTCAAAAGTAGTATTGTTAACAGGGCCTTGGGGTTAACCAATCAATTTCCCTCCACCGCACAGAGTGTTATTTTCGTAATATAAAGGGACAAAATTATTTAACCGAAACACAGTGGGTTAAATAAACGTTTAAGGATTTTTTTATAAAATATAAAAGCACAGTAAAAGGTTAAGACATATATTTTAGCATAACTATAATAATAATTTTTAATTTTTTGGTTATTCATTAAGTATATCTGAATACACACAATTGATATACTAAATATACTTTCGTCTGAGCAATTTTGACCTGAAAACTTCCGCTGGTATTTATTTTGTTCCGTCCATAAAAACCAACTTCACAATTATATCCCGTGTTCTCAGGACTCTTAAAGAATATAAAACCTTTCCTTGGACTTTGCACAATCTTTTAATAGTGTGATCCATTAAATACTGCTATTTTATTTCTGCGTATCTAAGGTTTCTGTTGTTTTGACGTCACATGGATAACACAGCAGCTTTCCCGCTTTAATCTTTTGGTAAGCGGGATACATTCTCTTATGTATCTTGTTCCTTTGCTGCCGTATTACATTATATTGTCGTGTAGACAAATTTGATTGGACCATCAAAACCGGCGCTCTTCCAAAAGATTATTTGTTTTAGGCTTTAAAAACGCTTCCTTGCTTTTTTTTAATTGTAGTACCTCTTCTAGGAGAAAAATGGCACAATTTATTTACAATTTACTGATAGACTTGCACTTTATAAGCATGGGAGCTTAGCTTTTCTTGGAGAATTTCAACCACAGTTGTTTGCTATATATATTGTTCGCGTGATTCATTTTTTGTTGATTTTGTAGGACTCCACTGATATGGATGCCAAATCGCCCACAGTATACCTGCCACTTCTGGGGAGATCAGAAACGCTATCTGTTTCTGGAAACTTTTCATATGAAAGCTTTATTGAAAATATCAGGAGGGTTGCTTCCAAAGCAACATAGAAACGCACCTTGGACACAAATGCACGGTTTCGTTTCGTCAAACAAAAGCGCAGATTTTGGTTTCTTCTTCATCGACACCATTTTGTGCAAAAATGAAATCTTCCTTAAAAATTTATCACCGACTCTTTCGTGACGTAGAAGAGGCGCCATCTAATGCACAAAAAAGTTTAAAAGAAAAATATACAGTGATACCAAAATAACATCATTATATTCAATGGCTAGTTCATAAAAAAATTTTATATTCAGGTCAAGAATTTGTGCTAACCCAATATATTGATCTTAATATTTTAATCCTAAAAATGTAACTTTAAGTATAATAAAGAACTTAAATGAAGCTGACAAAGAGAATTTACATTTCGTTATCCATTTAAAATATTTGAATTACATAATGAAATTAGATACGAAATAAAAAATAGTCTTTCAAGGCGTTAAGGAAAAATCGTTATCCTAAACGGCTGCCCCCCTCCACCACTTGGTTAATCGAGGTTTGTATTTTTGATTATTTGTATTTTTGAAATTAAGCATTAACCCTCTAATGAAGTGTCCAGGGGGAAAACGGCGATATTTCTTTTATCTTCCTGATTTTGAGGTTTCAGCGCCCATCAATGTATGTACGTAGAAAAAAACAATCGGATATGCAAAGACATGTTTACATTAAAATTTACTACTATTTTAATGCCGTTCCTATATTATAAGTTTTTTTTAAAAAAATCACTAAAATGATGCTATATTTCCCAAGGATGGATTTTCTAATTTATAGCTTGGAGTTTTAAATTCGAGCTGGTAAATGAAAGTTAGAGTTGCATTTCAACATCTGAAGGTTCCAGGGAAAGACCGGTGAGACATTTCATTCATTTTTCTGATATTTATGTTTCAGCGCCCATTAAAGTACAGTTGCGGAAAGAAAAGGATCCACCCATCATTATTCAGCCGCTAATCATTTTATCTTAAGCTAAAAGTTACCAATTTTCAGGAAATAACGTCTACTAATCGATTCCAATTCTAAAAAGTTCCAAAGGGGTCGTCTACATATTTGTAATTGCACTAACTTCAACATTTCCAATGGAAACACATATTTCGAATCAACATGAAAATTTATCTTGAAATTCCAAGTTTTATCATCCCAGCATTTTTAGTTTTGGAATTATAAGCAAATGAAATTTTGAGTTTCTAATGTTAAAGTAAAATTTCAATTTTTTTTCGTAAAATCCGAAATTTTTTTATTGGTATCTTGAGAAATAATGTATCTATTTAACTAGAATTTTTTTATGTAGTAGTATGAAATATTCTGTACATTTTTACTTTTTATTTTAAAATAATTTTGAGTACTTGAAATATTTTATCAAAATTGATGTTTAAAAAGTTTTGAATTGTTACAATTATAAATTTTATCAGTAATCTTAGCACATGGCCATATAATAAGCCTATGCAAAATTTCAGCATATTCGTACGAGAAGTTTTGAAGTTACATTAAATTTTCAATTTTCGCTTTAAAACGATGCACTTAAGGGGGCGTCTAATATCTGGAAAACGTTTTCATCTCTATAGAAAAGGCAAATACCATTACTCACCCATCACGAAATCTCCCAAACAACTGGGATTAGACACTTGAAATTTGGCAGGCAGTTGTTTCTTGGGGCATAGGTGCTCACTAAGAAAGGAATTTTCGAAATTTTAATTAGAATTTAAATCATTTAAAAATTACTTTATATTTTAATGTTTTTCCGGAATAACTTCGGATCCTATTATCGCAAAAACACCATTTGTACATCATCTTAAAGACAAAAAAAATTAGCTTCTCAATGACACCGATCTTATTTCCATGCGACATTTTGTTTAATTTCAATTAAAGTTTCAAAATGGTTTAAAACATGAATTATAACGATGTTCTTATTTTTGTAAATGAAATTCAAACCATCTCATTATTTCAACAAAACTTTTATTCGCTCGCTTTTGCACTTGTTACGGTTGTGATAGTTATAAATTGTTTTCATGGGAAATTAAGTCCAAAGCAGAATTTTCACTTTAGTATTCATTGCATTTCTGAAATATTTTATCGCACCTGCTTTAGTGTAATATTTTTATAAAGCATGGCAACAGATATTTGATTTCAGGTTTGTTTGTTTTTATTATGTGTGAGGTGGATTTAAATGGTTTTCGTCCTTTCTTCAAGCATTTCATCTCATGCTTTTCTGCCAATTTAAAATTATGAGGCATGAAAACGCTTTCAAGTTTTTAAATATTGCATTATAGGTAATTTTTATTAAAATTTTGTACTGACGCCAAACTTGAATTTCCTCAGGTGATAACTCATCAAATTTGATATTAGAAACTAGAAATTACAGCCTGAAACTAAGAATTACAAAAAGGCAATTGTGCTCGGAAAAACTAACTAATTTTAAATTTTATTTTCTACCTCCTATACTCCCGGGCCTTTTATACGTCTATGAATTTTTTGCCGCCTCACTTTTTGTACCCACTGGTTCATACGAGCGTCCAGCATGCTCGGCTTTCGCGACCATATTCAGGGTTAATCATTCTACCGATGAGAGATAGATGAATTGAGTGAAAGTTATTTGATACTCAGTTTGTAAGTTTCGTTAGCTGCGAAGCATCATACAGAATTGTATCGATGGCATTTAAAAATTTACGTCTTTAAATATTTTACTATCTGTCAAATACAATAAAATATTCAGTTTTTTTATTCATGTTTCCTGAGTTATCGCGGCTGAAACTGCGACGGGTAATGCTAAAATTAATATAAAATGCAAAAATAAAAACGAATTTAAATGGGCGAACCAGATGATCACCGAAGGCGGCTAATTATTAAATATAATCATAGCACCACTTTTTTTTTCAAAAATAAGTAAGAAATTTAAGTATTTATATATATTATTAAAACTTTATCAATTAAAGTGGTGTAATATTAAGCGCTTTATTTTCTTTACGCAATACGTTTTACCAATTGTAAAATGTAGATAATTACTTTGAAAATAACATTTAAAGTATGAAATAATTTAGAATGATGATACCGATATTTAAGGTATCCGAACACGTTCGGAGCACTTTTTTCTTAAATTGTGAAATAGAAACACCAAAATATGTTTTTTAGATTCGAATTTAGTAAAGATTAATATTAGCGTATGATTTTTGAGTATAAATTATTATAAATTTACAAAATTCTTGAATTTCTGCTGCTTCTTAGAGGAAATTTCCCAAAACTTCAAACATGCTACAGGTCAAACTTTTGTAATAATTGAAATAAAACTAATACTAAAATAAACTACATACTATGGACTAGTGCTTGTACTAGAATCTTAACATTCTTTGGATAAATAAAAATTTTAGAGCTAATCGAACAATCATTATAAGATTTTCAGCAAATTTTCTATGTCATTTTTCAAATAAAAGACCATAATTTAAAAAATATTGTTACAATATACATTATTCAAGTACATTCACTAGAGAAACATTTGAAGAAAGTGTTCACAAAATTTCAGAACAATCGAACGATAATATCTCGAGTTATCATGTTTGAAGTTTGAAAAATATGCATAAAATCTAATTTTGAGAAAAATCAAATTTTAGTTTTTCCACGCGCTCAAATTATGTATCTAAACTTTAAAAAAAATTCCTAAAAATATACTGACATCATATTAGCTTGCAAAAAAGGAGTTTAAAAGAATTTTTGACAGGTTTCTGTCCCTTTAAATGACAACTTCCGGTTAATTAAACGCCCACTTCCGGTTTTCGGTTTGTTATGAAACAATTAATATCTCATCTTCTAATTAACGTACCGACAAAAGTAAATATGTTTAAGAAATGTAAATGAATGAACTATCGAAAACATCAAAAATTAAAAAAATTTAATTTTGGTCGAAAATCGACTTTTGAACGTGTTCGGATACCTTAAAGGCAAGCAGAGAACTTTAATAAGTAAATGTGGAGACGACTTCTTTTTTGTCAAGAACACAAAATGTAAAATATCTTCGAATCTATTAACTATATTATTGGGTTGAGGCGAGCGAACTATTTTTCTTGTGCGCATGAATATCTGTGTGAATTGGCGCCTGCCGCCTTTTTCTAGCGCATTCCTTCTTCGAGTCGTAATGATGATTCTTGATTGCTGAGTGCCTCGCTGTGTGCATAGTTGTTAGAATACTGTATGTCAATAAACGTTTTGTCCTTGAAGCTAAGTGATTTTTGTAGAAGGAACAACAAAATGGTAGCAGAGTGTGGTTGATTAAATAGTTGACAGTGGTTGATTAAACATGAACTGTGTGATAACTAACTGTCAAAACAGAAGTGTTAACATGGACAGGATAAGTGGTCCTGAACTTAGTGGTTCCAATTATTTTATTTGGTCCTTAAAAATACAAGCAGCCTTGAGTTTAAAACAGCTGGACTCAGTGACGAAGCAAATGAAACCGGAAGGTCTAAATGAAAAGGATGCATCAGAATGGGAACAAAAGAATTCTGATGCCGTGGCTTACATTAAGTCCCTTGTGTCGAACCGGGTTCCAAAACCACACCTTGTCACCTTCTTGAAATTCATGTCCTGCAGCTCTCGTATCATTTCTGGTCTTAATCTTCTCCGTTGCTATTTTGATCCGATCTCGGGAAAACTCATGAACATCTTCTAACCGTGCCTGATGATCTTGGAGGTAGTTCTCAGGCGAAGAAGGCGTATAAAAAGATGACACCCGGAATAAAAGGTCGCAGAGCAGACGAGATGGAGTGAATCCAGTGGTTTCATGGACGGCACTTCGATATGTGAGCAGGAACAAAGGAAGTTTCTGATCCCAGTCTTGTTGGAGAATTTTTAACTGAAAACGGCTTTAGTCCTTGATGGATTTTTCTCCAAAGCGTAATCCATGAGCACTGGAGAGCATTTAAAAGTTTATTTGCTGGTCTTCGGGAATCGTTCGCAAAATATTTGCAGCTTCAGCTCCCCGAGAAGCAGCCAGTTGGCGAGCTTTCGTGATCCCCCATCTGCTTCGCCGACGATGGAGAACTGTGTCTGAGTGATGTTTTTCCAACATATGTCGATAATTTGATGCTTAGCTTGGTGATTACAGGCGCTTGTTGAAGGGTTTCTTGTCCAAGGAAACTATGGATCCTTTTCTCAGTATAGTCTTAGAAACCTTCATGAATTCTCTGTACTTTCTTTAATTTATCAATTTCTTGTTCCAATTTCTCAAAATTCTGCTGAATTGTATCAAATTTTTCCTCGTTTGTATCAAATATTCCTTCAACTTTAGTGAGCCTTTACTCATTTTTCTCCACAATGTCATCTACATCTGTGTGCTCATCGCATTTGAAATATTAGCCTGCATGCTTTCTTGTCCTTGTTTCATCTCTTCCTTAAGGGCTCAGATTTGTTCAAACTTTCCTTCCATTTCAGTCATTTCTCTAGTCTTCACCTTCAATCCCACTTCTGACACCAGTTTGTTATGGTTTGAACGGGTCGTGGATTTAATGCACTTTAATCAAGAAGACACAAACAGAAATGTATTTACAAATATTTACAGTCGATAAAACAATACAATCCAGCATTCAAAAGACTACAGCAGCTCACTCAAAGAGCAAGGAAAAACTCAAAACAATACGAAGCAAATTGTCTTAGACACTCGGCTGAATTCAGCAGCCTCGTCATCTACGATCACGAGTCAAACTTACTCAGTGGTAGCATAACAGGAACTGACTAGTGGCGATTGAAGCGAGGCTTTATATACTTTCAGGAGACTGCCAAATTTTCTAGAAAAGAGTAGAAATTGCGTGACGCCAAATCACTAGATTTATAGAATTCCTAACATTATACAAGGTGTTCCAAAATTCGACCGACAGACTTATTGGGGTGATCGTACACATCAAGACAAACAACTTTTGCAATAGAACATGGGGTCGTAAACGCAAAGGGTGGACTCTAAAGGAGGCTCTTTACGGCTGAATTAAGTAAAACAGAGGAATGAAACAGGTAAAATGTACAGTACGAGTTTATTGGAATCCAAATTCACGACAGCAAAAAAACAGAAATGCATGCATAACAACACTGAAAGTCGTATGCAGCATGACAGATACAACGGCAAGTAGGACGCGATATCAACAACAAACCTTTGAAGTAAAACGAAGTAGGTACTCAAAGGACTTATCATCCCAATTAATACACGCGTCGCGTGTTGTTATTCGTGCAGTTGTGTTGTTTTGCTATTGTGAATTTGTAATCCAATGAACCTGATTTGCATAATTTATTTTATATTCCCTTATCTTTTATTTAATTCTTTGGCAATGAGTCCACTGTAGAGGTCGGCCTTTGCGTTTGCTACACATGTTTGATTGCAAAAGCTGTTTGTTTTGATGTGTACGCTCACCCTTAGAAGTTTGTGGGTCGAATTTTGGAACACTCTGTATAGAATGGTTTTATGGCTTATTTATCGAAACATACAACTTTGTCAAAAACGTTCAATTTATTCCCAAATCATTTATATGGATTATTTACCTAAACAAAATGAATATTTTTTGAAGTGATAGTTAGATGATTAACGTCCGATACATGAAAGTTTTTATATACTGTGTCGCTACTTTACATTTTTCTGTTTGCTGCAAAAGTCACAACGGAATACAAAATTCAATTGACGGTATATCACGTGAAATGGAATTTCCATTGAATTAATTATATTTATTCATGTCGCATCACAGTCCCGTGACAACCATATATACATTTGCCAAGTGAGTTTAAATTGATATGGGAAGTCGTGTCTTTTTCCTTCTAGCAAATGGCGCAGTGAGTTTCAACCTGAACTGAACACGCACATTTGCTCTGTGTATGTATGAATGTTATCATTAAATTTCTTTTAACTATTAAAGATTTTTCGTAAGTATTTTAACACTTGTTTCAAAATCCTTGGCAAGAACTTTTCTGTTAAAGAATTTCGTTAAACGATTACATTTTTATTAAATATAGTAATATATTATAGTATAGTATCGTAGTATAATATCCAAATATATATATATATATATATATATATATATATATAATAGAAATAATTTTTAACTTGTTGCATTACAAACTTTACATTAAATATATTCTGTGTCTGAAATGTAAGGAATTCAGAGAAAGAACCAATTGAAGCATAAGGTTTTATCTTATTGTAGCTAAAATGCAATATTTTATATCAGAACACAAAACTCTAGCAATAAAGCCAGAAAGAGTTTGTTTCCCCGGAACACCGAACAAAAACCAAAGTTTGAAACAAAGCAAAAAGCCCAAGTTCAATTTAAAAAAAATAAAATAAAAGCCCAAGTCTATTAGAAACAAAACATATTAAACCCAACCCCGAAACCAACAAAGCAAAACAAAAGCGAAGAAAAAGGTGGTCAAAACTCACCCAAAAATCCACAAATGAAGAGACCATGGATTCAAATGCAGAGACACGCGGCACGAAAAACAGTTTAAATGTGCTGACGTGACAGCGGTTGAAGTGGATGACAGTTAACTTCTAACGTCACAAGTTTCGGAAAATATTTTACTAGGAGTGAGAAGTGAAGAGTCTTAGAGAACTTTTGATGCCAGTGAGGTCTTAGGAGCTTTCCTACGAGTATCAGTAGATAAGTAAACAAAGACAAATATACCAAAAAGAGGCTAACTGTAAAATAGATCAGAGGCAAATAGAATAAAGGCAAATATAGGAAGGGCTTTTTTTACAGAACGCTGTGGATTAAAGGTAAAAAAGAGAAATGGTAATTTTATTGGAATTAAGATTGTATTTGAAAAGTTCAATTTGTTTTTCCTTTGATTCTGTATTTTTACATATATTTTTAATCCTTAGTAATTAATGTAATATTGTGTTTTTAAAGATCTTAATAGAGATATTAGAATTCCAAAAATTGAACCTATTAACATTAAATTTAAATTCATTTCTTTTGTTGTAGATGCTTACATTTAAATCGTCTTGACAATCAATATCAAGATCAAGAAAAATTGTTTTAATATTATTATCGTTAGTTTTTGTAAATTTTAGATCCTCAGGATAAATATTCCCACTAACTGTAGAGAAATCTTTAAAATTATAAATCAGGATGTCATCTATATATCTAAAAGCTGAATTTAAACTTAAAACTGTATCTTTTTCGTAAAAGTGAAGAAATAGATTTGCAATTAAGAAGAAAAACAAGACCCCTGTGGAATTCCTTTAATCTGTAAGAAAATATTTTCGCCATTCGAGATGATATTATTGAAGACACATAAATTAATAATGTCTAACCAATACGCTTCTGTGCATTTTAGCAAGTTTTTCAAGTCATAGTAATAATGCATTAAAACTTCTTTTAATTTATTAAGTGGGATGCTAGTGAACAGGTCTTGAAAGTCATATGTCTCAATATATGTAATTACATTGTTTTTTGCAAAATCAATCACTTTAGTATTATTTTTAATAATCCATGTAAAATTTTCTTTTTCTATAAAACTTAGAATAATATTAAGGTACTTAGAGAATGATTCTCCGGCTTTTTTCATGTAGGTATTTGTTCCGCAAGTGATAAATCTGAACTTGATAGGTTGTTTGTGGAATTTTGGATAGATTGTAATATATGGAAGGGTCAAATAGGAAGGGCTTAACTGTTATTGCATTTGTTTCTTGTTTTGTTTATGTTTGTATATATATATATAAATCTTTTCAACAAGAAATCTTTAACACAGAGTATAAAAATTCAAAGAAATTAATTTTCATGTCAGCTACAGAGGAGAGTTTTCGAATTGCTGCTGTCTCTTTTCATTATTTTTTCATTTTAAAGGTGAAAAAATGTGTCCCAAGATAATATCTTCTTCTTGTGGTCCCTTGGCTATAAGCAACCTCAGAAATGCAATAATTTTCCAACGTGTTCGTTTGAATCCAAGCGTTCGAGAGTAAATATTACTTTAATATTTATCGTCTGCTCGAGTTTATCCTTATTTACTATATGTC
The DNA here is from genome assembly GCA_013235015.1 of Araneus ventricosus. Classification (NCBI taxonomy): domain Eukaryota; kingdom Metazoa; phylum Arthropoda; class Arachnida; order Araneae; family Araneidae; genus Araneus; species Araneus ventricosus. The sequence goes on along the minus strand of BGPR01005504.1, from coordinate 12,941 downwards.
ATGCTGCTAATAAAGAATCAAGAAATACGAATAATGGAATGTGGATTTAATAAAATAAGGAATTCGATTTCGAGTCCGTGAATGATTGATAGGATGTCGATTATGTCGCATTTCTGGAGATTCTCTCGGAATCATTTGGGATGTTTTTGTATGTAAGCAAACGAGGTAGTATGTATTCAATTATATTTGTCTTTGTAAGTCATATAATCTATTCAATTATATTTGTCTTTGTAAGTCATATAAATATGGAAATATTGTTTTACTTTGAAAAAAATGTGATATATGCATAATTTTATTTTCAGAAAATAAGATAATAAACTAATGGCAACATTTAGCAATAAATTAATGACAAATTGACTAAATATTAATTTTGACCCGTTTAATGGATATAAATTTATATTTAATAACAATTAAAAAATGAAAATGAAAGTCTATTTTATTTTACAAAGAAACATGTTTTTTTTTATCAAGACATGCAAATTTCTGTAACCAGTTTAGGAATATTTTATTTAAAAAATTTTACCTTATTTTAAATGCTTTATTTATTTATTTCTGAATACATTATTAAGACGGAAAATTCACCATATGTTAGATCCTACATATTTTTTTATAAATAAATAATTAAAAGCCTTTAGGGGTTTTGTTGTGTTTTAGGGTCTTAAGTAACTTGCTTCTATATTTTGCGATTCTTCTGATTCTTGTGACACTTAATGGTCTTAATTTTTACTAATAGTTCTTAGTTAAAAAAAACTATTAATACATACAGGAAATTCTTTTTGACAACAGACCCGTTAAAATATTTTTTCTTTGTGTGTTGTTTAGTAAACACAATAAATTATGGATACATTTGGCAATAGCAATTTAAAAATGCATAATAGTTAAAAACGGTTGAAATTGTCTTGTTATTTTGTGTTACCAAGAAAATTGGCCGGAAGTCACATGATCACGATTCACTGTACAGCCCTTAGGAAATCTTATAAACTCTCCAAAAAATTGAATCAACTAGTGAGTAGCGGTCATCGATTAAAATCTGTACTTTTCAGTAACCAAAGTTTGTTATCACTTTTATAGCTTTTTGAGTTTCAAATAGACTAGTATCAAAAATAATCAAGAATATACAGTCGCGGAAAAAAGGAGCCACCCAATATTATTCAGCACTCGTTCATTGTACGTTGTAAAAAAGGAACCGATCTTTGTTAAAGAACGTGCACTAGAAGATTCTGAGGTTAGAAACTTCTAAAGGGGTCATCTAAATATTTAAAAATACACTAACTTCAACCTTTTAACCAGCTACACCCATTTTTGTTGTCATAAATTAATTTCTCATAAAAAAAATAAATCTTTGTTAATATGCCATGAGTAGATCGGAACATATTTGACATTTTGTGTTCTAAATATAAAAGGGGTTGTCTCCACATTTAGATAGAGAAGTTCTCTAATTGCATTTAAATGTGGGTAGTAACATTTAAAAGTATTTCGCACTTTAAATGTTATTTTCGAGGAATTATCTACATTTTACAATCGGTAAAACTTATTGCGTAAAGAAATTAAAGGGATTAATATTACACCACTTTAATTTATAAAGTTTTAATAATATATATAAATACTTAAATTCCTTACTTATTTAAGTTTGAAAAATAAAGTGGTGTTATGATTATATTTAATAATTACCCGCCTTCGGCGATCATCTAGTTCGCTCATTTAAATTAGTTTTTAATTTTGCATTTTTTATTTATATTGATTTTAGCATTACCCGTCTCAATTTCAGCCGCGATAACTCAGGAAAGATGAAGAAAAAAAACTGAATATTTTATTGTATTTGAACGATAGTAAAATTTTTAAAGACGCAAATTTAAACTTGATGCGTGAAAGAGTTCTGTAGAAAAGAACATTTCTCCAAAAATCTTTATTTTGTCCTGCAAAAATCATGATATCCATTATCGCTCGACGTTCGCCTTAATAAATTTTAATCACAAAGTGTTAAAATTTTAATAATGCATAAGAATTTATATAGGTACTTGGTATTATCTAATTCTTCGTCCATGTATTATTTAACTGAATCAGTACACTTTAATTTATATATATTAATAGTTAAATTTATATATATTTAAATTTTATAAAACAAAGTGGTGCAGTGATTATATTTATTAATTAAAGCGTTTCCAAAATATTTGATGCCCCCTAAAGTGCTTCGTCTTACAACAAAAATAGAAAAATTAATGTAACTTCAAAACTACTAGTACGAATATGCTGAAATTTTGTATAGGCGTATTAAATGGCTATCTGCTACGATTACTGTTAAAATTTATATGTGTTGCTGTTCAAAAGTTTTTAAACATCAATTTTAATAAAATATTTCATGTGCTCAAAGTTATTTTACACACAAACTAAAAGTGTAAAATATGTAGAATAATTCTTACTATTACATAAAAAAAATTTAGGTCAATAGTTATATTATTTTACAAAATATTGATAAAAATTCCAAATTTTACTTTAACATTAGATATTCAAAATTGGATTTGCTTTTAATTTCGAAACCAAAAAGGCTTGGATCATGAAACTTGGTATTCGAGCATAAATTTTGATGCAGTTTTGAAAGTCATGAACAAAAATGTGTGTTTCCATTGGAAATTTTGAAGTTAGTACAATTATAAATATTTATATGACCCCTTAAGAAAATCTTAAGCATGGAACCATTTACTATATATTATTTCCTGAAATTCGGTACCTTTTGTTTTAATATGCGATGAACGACTGCAAAATAATGCAGGTTGCTTCATTTTTTCCCCGCGACTGCACCTCTTTCCGATTTCCATGTCATTTGCCTGAAAAGTATACCTAAACACATTTTGTTCATGAATATTCATGTTATTTTTTACACTCAGTTCATGATTCTTGTTTTATAAACTGCACATAAAAATAACATAAATATTTAAATATATAAACATGGCCATCCACTGTTTACCGAGTGACCGTTCAGCAGGCATTTGGAACACTTTTATGCGTTATTGTCTGAGAGATATTACCTTCTTTTAATGGTGGCCAAAGCATATAGGTGGATCTCACTGGCCAATTTACTTAACATAGCGTCATGTTGATGCATGCTGAAATACTATTACAATGCTTTATTTATTATCAATATTTCTATCATTGCTAAGCATTTACTGTTTGCATTTGAAAATTGCTCATAAATAAATAAATATACTCATATCATGAAACAATACCTCGATTATTTAAAACATTTCATGAAGCTAGCATATCATATCGTCTCCGTTCAGGCAGGTCCACAAAAAACTTTTGACGGACTACTGCAGTAAATTAGAATTCACAATGAATTATTTCGTGATAGAAACCTATTATCTAAACATCCGTAAGACAACCATGGGAGCTACAAATCTATAAATTAATTGTTACTATTCACCATAACGACTCAAAATAAATTTAATTTAAACTGACCACACATCGAAACTATAGTTTTAGACTTAGTGACTTCTGCCTGAATGACGACGATTTAGTACTACTTCAAGAGTATACAAAAATGTCTAAGAATTCATACAACAATATTTCTTTTATTTCGAGGGTGTTAAATACCCAAATCACACTGCTGCACTTTCATGACAATAAATTATTCGATATTACTCATCGAAATTAAGGTTCATAGTTATTAAGTTCTTAAACCAAATGTGTGAAATATCAGGGAAGGAATGATTTTTCATCTACAAAAGCGGAACTATAAACTATGCCTTTTAAAAAGTATCATGGATTTTCATTGAATTTCACTTTGAAATCTACAACCTTTAAGGGAGGTCAGGCGTACAGAAACAAACCATTTTTGCGATAGAAAAGGGAGTCGGAATAGTAAAATGGTGCTGCTACAAAGGGCTGTTTCAGTAAATTAAGTAAAAGAAAATTATACAACAGATGAAATGTATATAACAGATTTAGGGAATATAAATTTACGGTAATACAAAAACTTACTTCATGAATAACAACATTGTAAGCCGTATGTGGCGTAAATGATACTATAATTTCACTTTGGACGCAGAATCAACAATAAACGTTTGAAATACTTCAAGTAAGTGTTCAGAGGACTTACATTCTGAGTCGATGCACGCTTCTCATGTTGTTATCCAACTGGCCTTTTCTGCTGTTTTAAATTAGTATTTCATTCGATCTATGTTACACATTTCATTTGGTGCATCGTTTTCTTTTACTTAACTCACTGACAAAGAGCTCTCTATAGTGAAAACCCTTTGTATTCACGACCCCATTTTGCATTGCGAAAATAATTAATATCTGTAAATCTGACTTACACTTAAAGTTTCTAAACGGCCTTTCTGAACACGCTATATTATATCAATGTGATACTTCAAACATCAGATTGAGAAACTTAAAACTCTTTGTCTATAAAATAGTTTAAGCAATCAAATATTGAGATAACAAGTGATATAATTAATATCTGATCAGTATGAAGATTATCTTATCAAACCTTCAATATTATTACTTCATTCTTAATCCAGTTATCTAAGGTGTCAGTTTACTAAATCAACCTACAAACAAAAATTATTATTTCGAAAACTTTAAGAAAGGGACTAATAAGCATATTAATAAGTGAATATTCATCTGTAAAATATTTGAAGTGTTCAAACATTTTATAAGTAATTATTCAAGATAAAATATTTTCAAATTTACTTTTTTCTGTCTAAAATATTTGTTTGCAATAGTAATACTACAATTACGCTACTAGCAGCTCTATCCCAATTGCAAAACACTGCGTCCAAATAATTGTCTACTGTATAGCAACGGATTCCGAAAACATTCGCGCTTTTGCGCATGCGAAAGTCGGAATTTTTTTCATCAAAATAGGGAGAAAGTGAAGAATGGAAGTGGAGATGTTTACATTTTACTTAGTGTGATCGAACATTGAACTCCGGAAATAACCTCATCTGACTTATTGCTTGACACCCCTTACCAGGGTAAAATCGTCCAAAAGTGCTAGTCTCGGGGTCGCTAGTTGAACAGTATTTTGACAGATTCGTTGAGAAACCATTACCAATAACTTGGCTTTCGAATTCAAAGTCTCAATGTGAGGATATAAAGTATTTACAGGAGCAAAATTACAACCACAATAATAAAAAGAACCATGCCAAATTTAACACTCTCAGAATTTTCTAAAAGTGTTTCTCTTTGAAGGCATTTCAAAAAATATGAGCACTTGCATTTCAAGTATTTTCCTAGAGAGTTCCAAATATTTACTCTAATTTCGAAAAGTAAAGACTAATGACTCTTCAAAACAAAAGAAGAGAAAACAAATACAGCGAGTCAAAAATAAACAACAGCAACTAAAACTCATTTCTGAAAGTTTTCTGAAAACTAATGATTCAAAACTGCTCGTCTATTAACTCGGAGAGAAAACTTTGTCTCCACTATATCTCAAATACATATTTCTCTGTAACTGGAAATTCGATAGTCATATATACTTTCCACGAAGAGTTGCCGAAAATCCCCTCTGCTGCTAAACGACTTCAGAAATAATTTCACTTTATCTTTTAATTTTTATCTCTTTATTTTTAGTACCGACTATGTTGTTATCATCTATTGACTGACAATCTTTTAACGTTTCCCCATTATGAACTTGACAAGAAAAGTCTAAAACGTTGACTAGTTAAGATATGAAATAACATTTATTTTTTATTCTTCTTCTCACCAGATGTTTTCAATGAAACGTTCCAAAATCTTATGCTGATTTTACGAAATTTAACACGGAACAGTTTTTGCTTCAAAATTAAAAAAGATTTTAGGTCGACGTGTGTTCTCTGTGAAAGGTGCAAAAATAGATCCTTCACTAATGCATCTTGGGATGTAAAAACTATTAAAGAGCTAGAAGCAATCCCAATAAAAATTATTTCTTCTACGTCATTTATTAATTATTTATGATTGTATAGGAAAGATTAAGAAGTCTTTAATTGTAATCGAATTTTTCCCTGATGGTTCTTAACTTTTTACTCCTTGTGCTGTTTTCACTAATAAATTTTTGTTTGTTGATCATTAGTGATATGTGAAATTTTGATTTGGGTGTCATAGAACAATAATAGATGTGAAAGAACCATTATTATTAAACACGAAACATAGTTTTTTTATCTGCAACCAAATGTATCCATTAAACTTCACTAGTAGATGGCATTTGAGAACCCCGACCGTCCCTACTGCATAAACATATGTAATCAACATTATCAGAGACCACTCTTTACCTACTAAGTTCCGTGCGTTATGTCGGAATGTCTTTAATAATGGAGTTTCCACAACCTATAAAAGGAAATTTTTCCGTAATTTTGAGAAAGAATAACAGATTCATCAGCCGCTAAGTCGTTAAATAAAAATCCAACAGGATTGAAATCTTTTTTTCATTTATAACCCTGTTATTCGTCATTTTTAAACATCATATACACTGAAGTGACAGTGAATTAGGGATAGGCATTGCTATGCAAATTGTGTGGCCCTGCGCCTCATTTATGCGCACGTGAGGACGCTGTGGCAACTGCATATACAGCTAGTACTGTGGTTGTTGTTAATCAGTCATTTCAACTGCCAGTATTGGTAAAACTTCTAATTTAGACGCCTTCGATCGCGGACAAATAGTAGGTGCTCCATGCATGGGCCATTCAATTTCCGAAATTTTCAGAGAACTAGTATTTTCAAGGTCGACAGTGTCAAGAGTATACCGAGAATACATGGATGGCGGGGAAAAAACTAGCGATCGGGCAAACTGAAACGGACCATTAGTCTTGAACGAGCGTGGTGTGAGACGGCTCAGCCGTATTGTACGTAGCCAGCGAAATCAAACATTAGCTCAAATTACCACTCAGCTGAATCAGGGTGCCAGTCGTACAGTCAGTAAACGGACCGTGCAACGCTCGCTTCACGTATGGGCTTCGGGAGCAGTAGATCCACGAGAATACCATTGCTCAATGCACGCCATCGGGCTGCACGTCTTGCCTGGGTAAGAGAATGGACTCTAGAGGACTGGAAACGAGTAGCCTGGAGTGATGAGTCTCGATTCCGACTACTTCATGTCGATGGGAGTCTGATGATATGGCGTCAGGCTCATGAAGCCATGGATTCTGCATGCCAGGTTGGAACTGTACAAGGCCATGGTGGCTCATTCATGGTCTGGGGTGTTTTGTCTTGGCAGTTTTTGGGATCTTTGGTACTTGTACCAACCTCCCTCAATGTCATTCGGTACGCAGAGTTGCTGGGCGATCACCTCCATCCATTTATGTTGTATTGTCATCCACATGGAAACGGAGTATTCCAGCAAGATAACTGCACCTCTCACAGATCCCAGTTGGCTACTGCCTGGTTGGATGAGCATTCCTCTGACTTCTCTGTCATGAATTGGCCACTTAGAATCTCAGACTTAAATCTTATCGGTCACCTTTGGGATGTTTTGGAGAAAGGTGTGAAAGCACATCACACAACACCAGCGACCCTTACTGAATTATGGACAGCTCTAGCCGATGTTTGGCAAGCCATTCCTGTGGAACGCTTCCGTAAACTTGTTGAATTTATACCTCGTCGTATGGCAGCCGTAATCAAGGCCAGAGGAGGCACAACTCGTTATTAACTAAAAATTTGAGGTTTTCAGTTACTAACCGAAATGCTAACTGGAGATATCTTTCTACATTTTCCTGCGACATCTTGATAACACAGCCATAGTTGTAGTGAAAGAAGAATTACAATTAAAAAGTAAAATAAACGTCATTGCATGATTTGGCAATCTGGATTCTATATGAAAGATATTCTGGATTCTATATGAAAGATATAAATTCGGCAATCAGGATTCTATTAATATATATAAGAAGCCAGAGATTGAACTAAGGCGGTCACGTAGTTTGGTTTGGCTACGTTCCAAACAGACTCAGACCATCGGTCTACGCCTATAAATTAGCATACACTGTTTTCAATCTTGGTGATTTAAAAGTTTCCCTTCTTTATATTATTTATGCTGCCTTCACCCACGCGCCATAAAAAAATTCCGTTATCCGTTTATGTTTATTCATTATAGTATGATAAGTATCTTGCGAATCACCATTTGTTGTGTTTGAAGTTTTTTACTAAATGCTTTTAAAGTTCTGATTTGAGTGTTGGTAAATGAATTTTTAAGCTATTAAAAACACTTCTTTCATAAAATTTGAATTTGTGGTGCATGTTTCTATTTTGTAGCTTTCGTTTTTATAAAAATAATTCATTCTTAAGATTTGAATTTGATTTTGCATTATTTTAAGTAGACAAAACAAAAGTAATTGTTAAAAGTAAAGTTATTTTTTCATGTTAGGAATTTAAAATAACTTGGTTTTTTTAAAAAAAAAAGGGTTCTTTCTTAAGATTTGAATTTGTGGTGCATTCTATGCAAATCACTATTAGTTTCAATTCGATTTTAGTTATTAATTTTGTTATATTTTGTCAATTGATTCATCATTTCTGTTTTTCATGCTTTTATTGTTTTGTTTTTAAACACTCTACATATATGCATGAGATTTTCTACTATAACTTTCGTTAATAAATCTGTGATAGTCAGATCTGAGATATTTTTGGCAAGTTAAAATCCCGTCTTAGCCGGGCGAAAATCTTCTAGTATGCAAGATTGCAGCAAATGCTGGTGAGATTATTACAAGAGAAAATCTATGACAAATCATAAAAGTAATGTGAAAGAAATTTTTAAAATTTCAATAATGATTGGAGGCAATCTGAAAAATAAAGCATATTCAATGTCTGTGTTTCATACATTAAAATATGGACATAATGCTTTTTTATGATGTACTTACATTATGTTGTTATATAAGTAACAGTATTACAAATACCTAAATTCTACAGACTCTCAAAGGAACCTAAACCTTTATACACATCACTTTTAATGTAGACCACTCCATTTAAAGCAGCTAATTCTATATACAATACGAAATAATCCTTGTATCGGAGAGATACAAATCCCTTCTGGAATATACCCTTACTCGCCAACATAAGCAGCATCATAGTGGACAGCAAAACAAAATCTACATCACTTGAATATTTCCAAGCTCATTACTTAAATCTGTCTTCTCCTTTCCCCAAACACTGAGTTTATGAATGAATAGTTCCTATCCAAACTCATTCTTTCTTTTCCTAAGATGATAATGCTAAAGATGATAGAGAAATGCAGTTGGTGCAGCCTAATTGTTCTGTAATCTTATGAATAGAAAGATGATTCGCTTAAGTCTATCTGAAAGCGGCAAGACTTCGAAAATGTTTCAGTTCAATCATAGAATACATTAAATAGGTGAGTTGTTGGTTAGTGTAACATAGATATGACCGAGTTCAGATGTTATTTGTTCGACACGTTTAAGTTTAGACGTCTTTCTGATTCCTCGGCTATGATATATGATTTGTCTGTAACACTTACGGGCAAACAATTCCATAATATCCCTGATTGTATGCATGTCGCGCGGTGTAGGAATGTCGTAATTTTCGATAAATGCAATTGAAACTTGAGTAAAGCAAGTTTGCTTGTGTGCGTTTAGTTTAGTTATATAACCAATCTAATTTGAAGCTTCGTGAGGTCTGTTTTTGGGATATATCTAGTAATTTTAAACCGTGGTAAGATCCCATAGCACGCGTGTCTAAGATAGGATTATATTTAGAATATTACCTGGACAGTTTTTATATGTCAATTTTAATTCGGACCATGTTTGATACTATGGTTGCACAATGTACAGATCAATTTGAAACTAAATGACTTTTGTTCAACAAATATCATAAAGCTTTACCGTAACTACACTGGTGTAAAAAATTAAGGAAAATTTCGTAAAATGCGAGAAATTTGCAATTAATACGAAACCTATGCTTCGAAATCAGTTCTGGCGAATCGTGTGACATTTAATCGAGTATCATACACATTTTTCAGTGAAGATTCGGTCACGAGGGCAATTAGGGGGACACCAGAAAGGGATGAAGGCGAAAATGGAGTTTTACCCATCTTGTTTCACAGAAAGCTGATAACGAGCTGCAACTTTTATCGAAGGTTATGGTTTAATGTGCATAATATTTACATGCATTTTCGTAAGCATAGCACAAATATTCGGGAAGATATAAATGTTTCTTTAAAAAATCCCAAATTTTTCCGCATGTGTTTTGATTATAACATGCAGAGTTTTCATTCGAATTATTCGAAATTTGCAGAACACTTGACAATATGTTACAGAAGTATTGTATTAAACTTTGAAGTAAATACGTTGAATATTACAGGAAATATGAGTGTTTGTACTAAATAAATTTTTACTGCGCATGTGCGAGACGCAGCGGAATTTTTCTTTCATAACTTCAAAGCCAGATATATAGAGCAACTTTTAAAACAATTTCAGTTGAATCCCGCTAAAATTCAGAAACCTGTCGTCATTTCAGTGAGGTGAATTTTTAATTTCTCTTTGAGAGAAGCTAAGTGATGAGGGTTCTTGTACAAACTAATATTTTTTAATTTTGAATCTTCGAACAGTACATTGCTTTTAGGAAAATTGAATATCATGAATACCACCATCATGTACACTTATAAATTAAATACAATGTCAGTTGTGCAAGAACCGTCATCATTTAGCTTCTCTTCAAGAGAAATTGAAATTCACCTCACTTAAATGCCGATATCCGCCTGAATTTTAATGGGATTCAACTGGAATTTTTTTTAAAGTTGCTCTATATATCTGGATTTGAATTTATGAAAGAAAAATTCCGCTGCGTCTCGCACATGCGCAGTAAAAAAGTATTTAGTACAAACACTCATATTTTCTCTAATATTCAACGTATTACTTAAGATTTTAATACAATAGTTCTGAAACATATTGTCCAGTGTTCTGCAAATTTTGTATAAATTGAATGAAAACTCTGCATGTTATAAGCAAAACACAAGCGGAAAAATTTGGGATTTTTAAAGAAAACCTTTATATTTTCCCGAATATTTGTGCTGTGTTTATGAAAATACATTTAAATGTTATGCACATCAAAAATAACAATTGATAAAAGTTGCATCTCGTTATCAGCTTTCTGTGAAACTCCATTTTCGCCTTCATCCCTTTCTGGTGGTCCACCTAATTGCTCGCGTGACCGACTCTTCACTTCAAAATGTGTATGATACTCGATTGAATGTCACACAATTTTCCAGAACTGATTTCGAAGTATAGTTTTCGTATAAATTGCAAATTTCTACGAAATTTTACGAAATTTTTCTTAATTTTTTACACCAGTGTATCAAAGTTATAAAATTCCAAGAATAAATCAACTATGTCTTGTAATGTCTATCAAATAGATTTCTTAATAAAATACATTATTGCTTCTTTGAAATATATTAAAGCTATAAATCTCGTTTTGTAGGTTAAACTCCTTGGGAGGAGGGTGCAAAAAGCAGAATCAAAGCTAAAATGGTTCAAATCAAAAGCAACTTAGGCATCAATTGCGATTTGAATGTATTTTAACCCTTTCGCTTACCAGGGTCTCATGGGAAAAACTTCCACCACAGCCCAAGATGTGTTTTTCGACTATATGACATAAATTGGAATAGATTTTACGGCTGTCACATATATGTGACGAAGTGCTCTGGTAAGAAACGTCTGTGTCACATATATGTGACTGCTGGTAGCGATAAAGTTAAACTAATGAGTTCAAAAAATGAATATTCACCATTCATCAAACTGAAGTTTACCATAAAAATGCCACAGAGTCGTTAACAATAGATTAATGCCATCATAAAAATTATGTTTGTATATTAATGATATAAAATTCGGCAATTTCTTGAAGGTTCTCTATTAGCATAAACTATTGTACTATGTCTCTACGATGCTATTTTTTCTGAATGACGTGCAGTTTCCTGAATATATCATAGCAATATTGTTGAACATATTGTGTTAATAGGGTACATGAGATTCAACACTTGTCGTCGCAAATGCCAAGATGAAAACTGATATTGAAATTCAAGATACAAGTAATAAAAGTTTCAGTTTAATTTATTTATATTTTCATTCCTTTTTGAAATAACACGACTGCTATCTTGGGATGAAATTCGTAAATTTGATTTTTAATCAGCTGACGACACCTTAACATGCCCTCCTGGTCCAAGCTTCCCAACTCACTCCAACGAATTTACCGTACATTGGCCCTGTTCTAATAGCGGTTCTTAGATGGAATTGAGTTTCGAATCTAGAACCTTCCTGCCCGAAGTCGAGAACCTACCAACAAGCCTCAGTGCCCTCACTAAAAGTAAAAGAATTGCGAACTTCTTTTGCATTATTATCTTAAATATAATTTGAAATCGAAATCCAACTTTTGGCGCCAGAGCAGCATGCAGCTTTTTATCGGTACAATTCATTGTCATGCTTAGTTATTGTGTTCAGAGAAAGAACGACATAATTTTAAAAATTGGCATTTCCGGATTCAGGAGCTGTAAAATGTGTATTTTCATCAAAGCATCGATAATGAATTTCTTAACGATCACAAAAATTTCTTTTTTTAAACTTTGCATACGAGAAAATAAAATCACTTTCCATGTTATTTAAAATTCTAATACAAAAGCACTTATGATCCATTTGAAAAAGTAATAACTACGTACGTTTTTGCAGAAGAAAATCACTTTCGTCTTTTTGGTTCCCTACTTTTAATCGCCTTCCATCGTCTAATAATAATAAAAATAATTATCCTGGCTGCGGAAGAATATTGCAAAATTCTTTCAACAAGAATACTGAAGAGTAACTTCAGTTTGTTTGGAAACTTCGAAGTTCAATAACGGAAAGATAGCACTACAATAAATAGAAAAGAAGAACTTGATTGTTTTCTTCAACATTAGGATGGAACTCCACGCATAATAACTGTTTCTTCCGCAACGCAGAGAAACAATGGGTGCGTGGAAATTGCAGAATGGGCCC
>BGPR01005503.1:53755-92963 GCA_013235015.1 Araneus ventricosus | reverse complement strand
ATCCAGCATTTTCTGATGCATTTTCTAATTACCACACCATGTCAACTGAATGCATTGCATCAGGAGCTATTTCTTCTCTTTTCAATTTTAATTTACTGTGTTTGTCTCTAACTTTTGACGCGAGATACACTATATGCCCAAAAGTATCCGGACACTTGAAGAGTTTCACGTTTTTTAGAATTTCTCCAGAATGGTTTAACTGAGTGCCTTTAAACTTCGGACAAGTAAAGAATAGACAATAACGCACATTTTACATGGAATATTTGGTCCTGAGGGCAATTAGGAGACCGTCTACAAACTCATGAAGACAAAAACGTTTTTGGCACACCCTGCTTCACAGAATACTGATAACAAGATGAAACTTTTAGAAATGGTAATGTATAATGTACATAATATTTACAGGAATTTTCGTAAACACAGCACAAATATTTGGGAAGATATAAAGGTTTTCTTAAAAAATCTCAAATTTTTCCACCTGTTTTTTGCTTATAACATGCAGAGTTTTCTGTTATATTATACGAAACTCGCAGAAAAGATGACAATATGATAGAGAAAACTTTTGTAAAAATTTGGAAAAGAATGTTTGAATATTACAGAAATTATGAGCAGTTTTAGTAAATAGTGTTTTACTGCGCAGGCGCGAAACATAGTGTAATTTTTCTTTCACAACTTTAAAGCCAGATATATAGGGCAACTTATATAAAAATATTCAGTTCAATATCATTAGTATTCAGAAAGATGTCGGCATTACAACGAGCAAAATTTTAGCTCCTGTCGAAGAGAAGCTAAAAGATGAGGGGTTGTACACAAATTGATATTTTTTAAACTTACATCTTTAAATAATTATTGAATTGTATAGTGGTTAGAATTTGCTGAATATCCATGAACACATCTAATATTCGTAACGAATAAAAAATATATATGTAGAATTATTAAAATATTTTAAGAAAAGAAATTAATTAAATAAAAACTCGTTTTGCCATAAAAGAAATATATTTAAAAATATCGTTTGGCCGTAAAATAATTGTAATATGTAACTTGTTAATAATCATGTAAATAATATAATTAAAATAATAAAATTTTTGTTATTTATAGTGCCTAATTAGCTGGAATTTCAGTTATGCACGTAATTGATAAGTCTTAATGGGTATTCAGCAAATTCTAACCACTATACAATTCAATATAATTATTTAAAGATGTAAGTTTAAAAAATATCAATTTGTGTACAATCCCTCATCTTTTAGCTTCTCTTCGACAGGAGCTAAAATTCTGCTCGTTGTAATGCCGATATCTTTCTGAATACTAATGATATTGAACTGAATATTTTTATATAAGTTGCCCTATATATCTGGCTTTAAAGTTGTGAAAGAAAAATTACACTATGTTTCGCGCATGCGCAGTAAAACATTATTTACTAAAACTGCTCATAATTCCTGTAATATTCAAACATTTTTTTCCAAATTTTTACAAAATTTTTTTCTAACATATTGTCATCTTTCCTGTGAGTTTCGTATTATATAACAGGAAACTCTGCATGTTATAAGCAAAAAACAGGTGGAAAAATTTGAGATTTTTTAAGAAAACCTTTATATCTTCCCAAATATTTGCGCTGTGTTTACAAAAATTTCTGTAAATATTATGTATATTATACATTACAATTTCTGAAAGTTTCATCTTGTTATCAGTATTCTGTGAAGCGGGGTGTGCCAAAAACATTTTTGTCTTCATCAGTTTGTAGACGGTTCCCTAATTGCCCTCAGGACCAAATATTCCATGTAAAATGTGAGTTATTGTCTATTCTTTACATGTCCGAAGTTTAAAGGCAGTCGGTTAAACCATTCTGGAGAAATTCTAAAAAAACGTGAAAATCTTCAAGTGTCCGGATACTTTTGGGCATATAGTGTAATTCTCCTCGTTCTTTCAGGCAAGAATCTGGATTCCAACAACAATAAAGGCTTAATTAAGAAACCAATCTCGAACCTTTCACTTCATCTCATGCAGATGAACCTTTCCGATCTAAATTTGCTTTTAAATGCTGAATTGTTTATTTTATCACCATTTCAATTTAGCCTCTCTTCACAAGCCCTTGGGGACTCAGGTTAAGGTATCCGACTGGTTTAAAATCGTCGTCTTTGATGAAATTATCAAAAATCTTTTGATTACTTAATTTTGTAGCCTGTTTAACCAGCTTTCTAAAACTGTCTCACTTTATACTCTACGTGAACTACAAATGGAGTTACAGATGTTTTATTACCGAACTGTTAGCATTATTTTAAGTTGCATGAAAACTTTAAATGCGTTTTCTGAGAAATGATATTTTTTAGGAAAACTGTCGACCGTAACAATGATTTCTCAAAAAGTTATTCGAGTATTGATAGGAAATTTTCTGAGATTGTTTTCTGTAATACGCTTGATGTTTTCCTCTAAAAACTAAGGTCAATTTTAAAATCAAGAATTATTTTTATGTGCTTAAATATAAACGAAAAGCATTTTTTATGAAAAATTATTTAGTAACTATGTTCAGCTATATCTCAGAGCTATTTTTAAGTATAAGAAACATTTTAGAGCGTAACACAGATAACTGTCATAAAAATGTACACCTACAAGGATTTATGTATATTTAGAATATGACTTTGTCTATGGCTGTTAGCGTCAGGCAAATATTTTTGTCATTTTTCTTCAAATTTCTCAGTTTTTTAAAAAAAATATTATTTTGAAAGAAAGAAATTTTACAATATTTTCATAGCTTTAAAACATATGCAGTTGAAAAATAACATAAAAATATATGTTATTTTTCAAAAAAATGTCTCCGAACACAGTCGGATACCTTAAGTTAAACAACAAATGTCACTTTACTCATCTGAAGGAGTCTTGTGAATTGTTTCGACTTACAAAAGGCTGCTAAGTTCTTTATCTGCTGCAATTTCCATCCAGTGATTTTATGAACACCACATGGAATTCGTTTAATCAAGTAATTCAGTGAAGGCTGCAAATATCAAAGTTCTAGACCTTGAAAACAGAAGTTGTTGTGATTTATCGCACGCATAGTGTCACTAACCAAGGACTCGTGACAAAAAGGAATGTTTAAAGCCTCTGTTGACCAAAGCGACCTCCAGCATCAAGGTAGTATCTGATATAGAAGTCTGCCTTAGCTCCTATATATGTGAACAGATTATCTCCATGGAGGACTTTCAGGGGGGACTAGTCCACATTTGTGTTTCACTTGAACATTCCCATCCTCCAAATTATGTTTGTGCCAAACTACAAACATCAGACTGCCTTCCATGTAGTTCTGTGTCCACCAGTCACTAGTAGTTCTAGTAGCTCATATGTAGTTTACTAGTCCACTTTACTTTACACACCCCTGACTCTAGAGATAAAATGTCCGGTTTTCAGTTTGGATGAGTGTGCGTAGAAACTTTATTGAACAAAAAAAAGAATAAGAAAAAAAGGGTTACATATAGTGTTTTAACATCGACGAAAAACATGTGAAAATTATAAAAACGATGAAAAATGTGTGTTTACATATGAAAAGAAAGACTCGCTAAGCATAAACAGTTTTAAGACAGGTCCCAAAAGTTCGCTGCATCTATATACTTGTAGGAGGACTGATTAGAGTCCTAGGTATTGAACCTCTGTGGGGTCTCAGTCCATAAGTCTGAGGTCTTGGTGAAGGAGAGAAATCTGGGTCGGAGTCGGATGAACTGGTTGCGTCCGGTGGCTGTTTTATGAGGTTCTCATTCTCAGTGAGGAAAGATATGAATTTAGCTATATTTATTCTTGATAGTTTTTTTGAAAGTACGCTTTTCCACCGAAGTTGAGCATTTTCTGCACTTGGTTTTGCAAAATGATAAGATAACGTCATGTGACAAGAAGTTGCGTAGTGGAGCTCCCTTTTCCCAGCATGTGCAGATATCTGAATGATGAAGTCGGAATCTATATCACTAGTCCGCTAGTAGTTCTGTGAACAGTAGACCTCTCTTCGCCCTAACTGAAAAAATCTATCTGAGATTTTCTCTCTCTTCATAGCAGTGTTTAAAAGTTTAGCCAATGCTGTCATTCATTATGAAGACAGAATCATTTGCAAGGACAAATGACATCATAATTTGATTCTCGAGGAGGTACTTTCTTCGTCCCCATATATGCACTATCTTACGAAGCTATATTTACAATCAATGTACATTACTACACACCAAAATTGTCTACAAATTTTACTTCCAAACAAAAACAAAAACTTTACAAAAATAAAATTCAGAAGCCACTGCGACGAAATATTTCAGAAATGCAATGAAATTCAAGTGAAATAAAATTCTTATAAGACTTTAATTTCCCAATAAAGCAATTTTTACTATCATAACCTTAATAGTGGCAAAGCCACGTAAAAAAGAATCTTGATAAAATAATGAGATTGGTATTGATCAGGACAATTGTCGTAATGAATAAGCAAAAAACGTTACGAATAATAGATAATTTTCTTCAACTTTTTTATAAAATGAACCATTTTGTGAAATCACTGAAGCACCATTCAAGAAATGAGAAAACAAGATTAGATGGAACTAAAGAGAGAGAAAAACATATCTCAAACAAGAAACTATGATTTTATTTCTCTCTCTCTCTCTCTCTCTCTCTCTCTCTCTCTCTCTCTCGTAAAAAGTGACATAAATATTTACTTTCATCAGTATTGACAAAGCGACAATGAAATATCTGTTTAATCAGTATTAAAAAAATTGCCATTATATGTCTGCTTTTATCGTATTAATAAAATTACAAATAAATGTTTGCTTTTATCAGCATTTACAAAATTACAATTGTACGTCTCGCCTTTACTAAAATTATTCAAACATTTTAATGGCGCCAATCCACTGACTCGCCAAAACGTTAAAATTAGTAAAACGGCCTCCATGTCGAAATGTATTTCAAAAAAATAAAAATAACAAATAGGGTAGACTGGGGCTAGTTGGGCCGTTTTTTCTTCTTAGAATTTTTAAAAAAAGGGAATTCAAAATTTTAAAAATCTTTTAAGCTGACACTATTAGTGAACCTTGAGAAATAATTTGACATAGTAAAATTTGAGTATATTAACTCTCAGTATTAATTTAGAACCTCAAACTGACACCAAGTCGCTTGGCCCAACCTGCCCGACTGCGGTGTAAGTTGAGCCACTACTAACATGATGTGACTATCACAAAACATTCTTCTATATTATTATACTTTATTAATTTATGTAACGTAGTTGTCTTATTATCCACATTATGCGTATTATGTGCAAATGTTGTGCATTTCTATTAGATAGAAACTGAAATACAGCTTTTATGATCATCGTCAAATAGCATTGTGTAATTATAATCAAAATTGAGTCCTCATGGTTTTTCATAACAAGTATCTTGCATAATAAATCTGGTACAATTCCATCCCACATATTCAAAGATATTTCTATAACGCACATCCTGTGTAGCAGCGCGGGCCAACGTGCCCCTTGCGAAATGGCCCAACTAGCCCCATATTGCCATTTTTGTTCCTCATGAGTGTAGGGATTTATTCCGAAAGCATCTCGATAAGCAAACAAGCCCTAAAATAACAATGTATAATTATTTCCCTGAATATTATTTGTAAAAATGGAAATTGTAATTTATAAGCAAAGAAAAACACAATTATTCATAAGTGGGGGATTTTATTCAGCTTAGCAAAAATTAGAAAATTCTGGCTGGTTCTTTAATGAACGCTACTTCTTAAATGACGCTGATGTGGAAGCAGGAAGGCGGGATAATACACACTTGTCTGGAATGGAAGCGTTAAATACGAAAAGTATTAAAAATATCGCGACTGGTCCAACGTGCCCCTATGTCCAACTAGCCCCGGTCTACCCTGCATCGTTTTCTATTGCTTCAAGAGATATTTATGTCACATTCGAAGGAAATCGAACAACGCGTTTGGTCGTAACCGCGTAGCAAATTTACAGACAGACAAAGTCCTGAATGGTTGAGTTAAATGGGCTGAGTTAAATGGTTGAGTTGACTCGCTTCGCTCGGTCAAAAGGAATACAAAAATCGCTTTGTTCTCCTAAAGCATAATGTGTCGTTTATTGTTGTTTGTTCGCATTTATACGTGTAGCGTCAAAACGGGACGTTGATACAACTAAACTAAGCTAGTAGTTCTGTAAGCAGTGGACCTCACGTCCAAAAAATTCTAAGATCTGCTCTTCACCGCAGTCTTTAACCCTCCCACACCGAGCGAGGTGGTCACTTCCGGTCTAAAAATTTCCAGTGGTGTTATCGCACAGCCTGGAGGGGGTTAGAAGGGTGGAGGGAACCACTCCCACACCCTCTCTCTAGATACGTCGGCAATACACTTCTATAACTTAGCTACACACATCTATGATATTTTTTATATCCTTTTCGCTCCTATTACCGGCAGACCATTAAAGTTACTTCAAGTATGTACTAGAACAAATTTGTAGGAAATTTTACCCACAAGAGCGGATATCTTCAAAAAATTTTTTTAATATGAACCATTTGGATAGAATCATTGAAAAAAAAGCTGTATATTACATGAAACGGAACCATTAAAATGGCCACCATCTTGAAACGGAATCAAAAAATTAAAATCCTTAAATATACCTTGTTTTTAATGACTTCAAGGAACTTTGGGCCGAATTCAGAGAAAGTGGAACAACGCATTTGATCGTGACTGCGTAACAAGCAAATTTACAAACAAGCTGAAGAAATGCCGAACTGTTGAGTTAAAACATTCTCTCAATTCTAAACCGATTGTCTCGGTCAACTAAGCTAAAGAAACAAATTTAATTTATTATTTTTGGAACGATAACTCCTTCCATTCATGAATCAGGTATGAGTTAATTACCCCCGACAATGCCAGCCAAAGCGCTTACAGAACAAATAAACAAATTAACACCATCTACAACATGAATGTGGCGTTTCCGAGCCAGCACATCTGCATTATTTCAACTGGTCTTTGTGGTATAAGTGCTACCCAGAAATTTATTAATGCTCTTCTACTTTACCCTGTACATGGAAAATGAACTGGAACCTTTAATCCTTCTCCTTACCAGCAGATAATATGCTTATGATCTGGTATAACTGTCGTACCATTATAGTGCAAAGTGTAAAAATCTATTACGCATTATAATGTAAAGCTCTAACTACACCTGAGGTCAGTTTTGTCTTGAAAATGAAAGACGAGAATAAGTATTTACGCAAGAAATGGATATAATCTTCAATTTCTGGAACAAGGGGGGGAAAGTAATGTTTTACCGCCAAAATTCTTTTTTCAAGAACCGTTTTAGCGATTCTGTCCGTCATCAGTCTGAAAGTTAATCGCTTGCACAATCAATTTCAACAATCATATTAACAAAACTGAACAAAAGGGAAAATTCCAACCCTAATAACGATCACTAAAATGCCATATCAAAGAACTAATTGCACGTTTTGTTAATTTCATTTTCTATTAAATGCGAGCTTCATCCGAATGTTCGAATTTTATTAAAATCATGCTCACTTCTATCAAATTCACTATTAATAAAAGGGAAACACCAAAACATCTGTTGCCATTTATCTTTCGTGCAATTTTCCCCTCCAGAAGTTCGAGAGATTCTTTTTTTTCCCGCCACATTTCTAGTTCGTGTCTTCTGCAAATGAAAACTTGGACAATATGACAGGCCTAAGCCTTACCCCGAACTGTTGAATATGACATAAGTTCTTATAACCGAAGGAATGAAGCAAAATTTCTCCTCGCTCATCATAATAGGACTAATTTTCTTCTTCGGATAACCGACAAAACCGCGACGTTCCGACCAATCATGTCCTTCCTTTGGATTGACGTCACGACCAAACTTCCCACCTGATTGGCGGGTCGTGCTCTTAGTAGGAGAATTAAATTCTTTGTGAGTGAGAGTCTCGACTGTGACATAGCGCGGGATCTCGGGATTCTTCATTTCGGTCTTGGAAAGCGATTCGTTCACAGCTGGATCGGGATCACTCCGCAAGGTAAAGAATTCTGCAAATTTTCAACGGAATTGTTCGATCAAACGATTTTTAATGTCATGCTAATTTTTGTTGCATGCAATTTAGTATACCATCGTTATTATTTTTCTCTTGAATTTTTTTAATTATTCTAATAAATGTTTACACAGTAATTTTAGAATACCAAGAAATGTAGAATTTTCCCATTAATTTAGCAATAATATTTAGTGCAAATTTTCAGCAAATTTATTCGATGAAACAATTTTTAATACGTTTCTAATTTTTGTTGCATACAATTGAACATTCCATCCTTTTTATATTTTCTCTTTCAATTTTTGATTATTCTGATAAAAGTTTGACAGAGTAAACTTAGATTGCCAAGAAGTCTGGAATTTTCCTATTATTTTTAATAATAATATTTAGTGCAAATTTTCAACGAAATTGTTCGATGAAAGGATTTTTAATGCCTTGTTAATTTTTTTGCATACATTTGAGTATTCCATCATTATGATTTTATCACTTTTCAATTGTTTTTCTCTTCTCAGTTTTTTAATTATTCGGATGAAAGTTTGAGGGAGTAGATTTAGAATACCAAGAAGTCTGAATGTTTTCCATTTTTGTTAACAAAAATACTTAGTTAAGGATAGGATATAAATAAAACGTAGAAATTTAAGAAAGCTATTCGTTCACAGCTGGTTCGGGATCACTCCGCATGGTATTTCTACAAATATTTAACGAAATTGTTCGATGAAATGAATTTTAATTCCATGCCATTTTTGTTGCATTCTATTGAGTATTCCATCATTATTATTTTTCTTTTCAAATTTTTAATTATTCTGATAAAGGTTTGACCTATTAGTGTTAGAAAACCAAGAAATCTGAAATTTTCCCATTATTTTTAAATAGTTTATTTCGTTAAGGATAGACGTATAGAATTAAAGAGAAAAAGACCAATTATGCGATATTTCGATTTTAAACTTGTATAAATAAACGGAGTATCCTCAGTTGTTTGGAAAACTTTTATGTCAACTAATTAATGTCATTTTGCTTAAAATAGCAAAGCTACGTGTACCTGTTTATATTTTAACACTTGAGTGATACAAAAATGTACCGATGCGTGGCCTGTTTCTGAATAAAAAGATTAAACTTTTCAATGCATAATATCTGTTTATGCCAACAGATTTTTACACAAATAAATTATTTATAAATACAGTTCTGAAAACTTTACATCAACAAACGGCAAAGTTTTATATTATTTAGACAAGATTCAACAAACTGTGTGCTTGAAGTAAAATCAGTAATTTCAATAATACCAGACTTGCACAATAAAATAAACCATCAGTTTCCAACCTTTTTGGTTGTGCAAACCACCTGTTGTGTAAAAAACATCTTGAGGCCCACACTAACTAAATATACAAGTAAAAAAATACAAACGCATATATTTATATAAATATTATATGCATGTGTAGGTCAGAAATTAATAAAGCTTAATTTAAAAGGATTAAAAATATATTGTTTTATGAAGTAATAAAAGACTCTTGAATCTCTCTTGACTAGCGTTCCGAGGTCCACTAATGCGTTTGTGGGCCGCGATACAATTAAAATACAAATAAAAAAATGTAGTGCGCTCCCCTCGACTTTATTGCACGCATTTCTACATAGTGATTCACTATTCGAACTAATTTTGTCTTCGCGTCATGTAACAGAATGCGATGTGCATCAATAAAAATCTTCTAGAAATACCCAAATTTCCTTTCCTACTAAGAGTTTGTTGTGGATGTTTTTACTGTTTCTGTTGATTGATTAGATGTCTGTCATTTTGATCTTTTCTGGTGATAATTTTGGGAAACTTTCATCCGAAGCTTACCAGCTTTACACCGTCTTGAAATTCTAAATATTATTTAATCAATGGTGTCAGTTTGATTGGCGCGCTATTTTTTCTCTGTGTTCAGAATTAATTTCAAATGCAATTTTAATTAAAACACGATAGCTTTAGTGTTTTGACTGGACAGAGAGGTAAGTACCTGTAAATAAACGTGTAAATGAAATTGTATATAATATTTTCATTAGACGTGAATGGCTAATATATTTTTACGAAACTAATACGTATACTAAATATATTTTTACGAAACGATTGTTGTAAATGCCCGTTGCACGCTAAATCATACGTAGTGACCAAACGTCCTCCCGTTGGTGTGGCATGGAAGTTTGGAGAGGGGGTGCCAGCTCAGGTGTCATTCATCTGACCGTGGTTCAAAATTACGAGATCCGTCCCAAAATAGCCCTCGTGTTGCTTCAAAAGGGTAATATAAAATGTTAATATGAAAAAAACCAAACGAAAAATATATTTTCTTGCTAACGGATGTGTTTCAGTATTTAATACATTTCCACATCATCGGTGCACAGACCAAATACCACATTTCACTCATTTAGGTTGTTTCATTTTTGAGCTAGACACCCGGGCAGACTCACCGACATAAAACCAAATACCACATCTCACCCATTTAGATTGTTTCATTTTTGAGCTAGACACCCGGGCAGACTCACCGATATAAAACCAAATACCACATATCACGCATTAACATAGTTTCAATTTTGAGGTAGAAACCCGGGCAGACTCCCACCGATATAAAACCAAATCCACATTTCACCCATTTAGGTGTGTTCTCATTTTGAGCTGACACCCGGCTGACCTCACCGACAACAAACCAAATCCACATTCTCATTTTAGGTTGTTTCATTTTGAGCTGAACACCGGCAGACTCACCGAGCCCAAAGATACCAAATCTGTTTTCACCCATTTCAGTTGTTCTTTTTGAGCTGAACGCAGAACAGACTCACCGACATATAAAACAAATACCACTTTCCCCATTTAGGTTGTTTCATTTTTTGAGCAACACCCAGGCAGACTCTTAGCTATAAAACCAAATACCACATTTCATTCATTTTAGGTTGTTTCATTTTTGAGCTAGACACCCGCAGACTCACCATTAGCAAACAAATACTACTATTTCACCCATTTCAGTTTGTTTCATTTTGAGCCTGAACACCAGGAGACAGACTCCTGACATAAAACCAATGACCACATCCTCACCCATTTAGATTGTTTCATTTGAGCTAGACACCAGGCAGACTCACCGATATAAAACCAAATACTTCACATCTACCTTTAGTTAGGATGTTTTTTTTTTTGACTAATCAGGCAGACTCACGACTATAAAACCAAATACCATTTCTTACCATTTAGGTTGTTTCATTTTAGCCCAGACACGGACAGACTCATCAGTTTAATACCAAATCACCACATTTCACCACATTTTCAGGCCTAGAACACCCGGACAGACTCACCGACATAGATACCTAATACCAATTTCACCCATTTAGTTGTTTCATTTTTGGCGATGAACACCCGGACAGATCACCGATATAACCAAAAACATTTTTTATTGCTGTCAGGAGATCTTTATCTAAAAATTGAAGGTCAATTGCCTGTAGAAGAGTTCAATTTTAATGCACGTGAAAATAAAATAAAAGAAAAGAGCATATCGTCACAACAAGCAACAGCACGTCTGATATAAACATGAGACTACGTATTCCAACGAAATGTGAAAAGAAATGCGAAAAATTGAGTATTTCCTTCCTCTTTGAAATTTCAAAAAGTTGAGATAGGCGCTGTTGCTTGTTAAGTGGCGATATGCTTTGTTTTGATGCGTATGGATAGTTTTGAATATTTAAGAAAATACTCAACATTTTAGCCACTCACTCAAAAGATTATGACTGCAATAGAAAATTTTTAAAAAATTAGAAAAGTCTATTGCATCCTCCATGCTATATTGATTTGTCAAAATGATTCTCATATTGATATTGGACAGCATTTAGGCCACAAAGGGTATACTTTTGATTTATAATCTTACCCTTGACAGAAAATCTTGTCTAATTTTGGAATCTTTATGGCGAGTGATCTTTGATAAAGTTTACCATTCGCGATTCCTTATTCATTTCTTCCTTTTTGAACATCTTTTACTTTCGAAATTCATTTTTATGTGTTTTAAATATTATCGTTTCAAACTTCTGTCGATGCAATCACTTGAGGCTGTTGCTTTTGTACGCTAAAAGATGTATTGTCATCGTTTTTGTCTAAATCTGCTGTTTATTATCTATGCTTTTTTATTTAATTTTAATTTTTGTTTAGTTTATCTATTTTTTGTTTCTGTATTATATTATAAATAGCTGCATTTGCGCCTTTATATATAATATTATGAATTTTTATTAATGTTTAATTAATTAATTTAATCAATTTATTAATTTGTCATTTTATAACAGTTACTCCATGCTATAAGGTTTTGTTTCGCTTTGCAAAGGAAATCGTAAAGAAAAAATTTTAATATAAAATTCTATTAAAATTTTCTATCTTTTAGTGATAATGATTAGATTAAGACTTTGAATTTAAAATTTTACCATTCCTTCAAAAGATCGTAAGCAAATTAGTTGTATTTAACATTTTAAAATGATTCTATATTCCAATTTTGAATTCCAAATCATATTCCTTTTTTTCTATCACTATTTAAAAATAATATTATTTTTTAACAGCTGCCTAAATTTTTATGCCTGAAATATTCCAGACTGAACACCGGAGACGGCATATTATTTAGATAAGAATCTATGTATTCAGGGTTGCACAAAATCGTTCGATGTTCTTTTTATGTTTTTTGTTGTTTCATTTTCTACGGGTTTAAAGTAAACTTCTGTATTAAACTCTTTTATATAACTTTTTTCATGTTTGTAAAGATGGAATTTTGTAATCGATTTCTTTTACTCGCATATTCGAATCCTGTCATTTTGTTCAGTTTTGTGTTCTCGATGAAAATACACTATTTCAACATTTTCAGAACTTAATTATCAATTAATCGATATATTTTAATTAATTTCAGATACCACGTGATAGGCTTCATCTGGTTGGGAATTTGAAAAAAACTGAGAGCGATATTCCATAATATCTTTAATAATTAATTGTGAAATGGATCAAATACTAAAAAGTTAAAAATAATAAATATACAACGTTTTCATGAAACATCTTTTTATAGCGTATAATAGCGTAGAAAATAATTTTTATAAAAAATATGGAGATCAAAATTAAGTTAAAACACAAGGCGCTGAAAACAATACTCAAAGAGAAAAAAGCCAGAATGTACAACTAAAGAAAAAAATTCTTAATATTGTTTAAAAATTAAAAATTTAAAAATTATGTATCTGAACAAAATTCTTAGTATTTTTAGTATTTAGAGTATGTTTACAGAACTTCAAGATTTTATTATTTGATTTTGACCTCCATAGTTTTGATAAAAAAATTATTTTCCACTTTATAGAACATTTATTAAAACGTATTTAAAATAAAAGTCTTTTTCGTTTTCCTTCATTCAAGAATGCCCCCATTATTGAAAACAATAAAATATCGATAAAATTCCAGAGAATGTTTCGAAATCCTTGTTTAAAACAAACCTTTAAAATATTTTTTCAAGCTTTTCCCTTAGCTGGAGGGAAAGCAAGCTTTTAAAAGGCGATTAAATGAAAAAAAATAATCTTCCTTTATCTCTAACAATAAGTGCAAAATTGATACTTTTCTCATAAAATTTTAACAAAAGGGTTTATTTCTCAGTAAATTTGTGTATCATTTTAACTTATCTAGCAAATATTTAAAATTCAAAATATCGTCTGCCCAACTTTGTAATCTTATTGCCAATATTATTAAAATAACTGCCCAATCTAACTTCTTTTTTTATCTAAAAACAATTACGTTCTGGGGAAAATATGACCAGTGTTCTAAATCATAATTAAACAAATATCAATCTTTTTACGATTTTGAAGAGATTTTATTATATTACTAGCTGTTATGCCCGGCGTTGCTCGGGAATAAAATACTTTTATGTCCAATATTTTTAATGAAAAACTATTTTTGTATAGAAAATTATAATACAAAAATTCCTTATCGTCTGAAACGTTTTTACTTGAAATTTCGTTCATAAATAGTGTAGTATAAGAAAAGTTTTGACGAATTTTTTGGGACAATTAATTAAATAGTTAAATAAAAAGTGTTAAAATAGACCAGATCAATAGTTGTTCCCGATATAAATTATGAATCGTCTGCTTTTAAACTTTTCTTTAGTATCCTTTCAGAATATTGTTTATATGTTCTAGTAACAGCTCTTCATAGTATTTTTGTTCTTTAACAATAAAAAATACATTGCTACATTTTGTGAGTTTTATGCACAATTGATTTTTTTTAAATTATTGAAATGACAAAAACAATTTGAAAGCAAATGAAATTTCTGCCAGTGAAAATCTATTTTTTAAACTTTAATATAGTATAAAAATAGTTATTGTAGCGTAACACTTTCAAAATACGGAAAATTCGTCATAGAAAAACGCAAAATCTTGCTTAATTTTTAATTAACTAAGGTTTTAATTAACTTTTGGGCCTTTAAAAGTTGACAGTGCTCTTTCACTTCTTGTATTAAATTTTTATAGAAACAAAAAGAACACTGTCTCGCCGTTGACTAGCAACGAAGTATCTATAAAAATGTTTTATTTAAAAATCGTCTGCAAGTAAGCAATTTTTTTAAAAATTTTAAAAAGTTAATAAAATTTGAAAGAAACGTTGCACGGAAAAAAAATTGATATCATTGAAAAGGTAAAACTTAAAGTTTAAGATGTTATAAAAATATTTTTTGTAGGACAATTTGCTCCGAAATTACTGCAGAAAAACTGTTTCGGTTAATTTCTAATTAACTGACTGTTTAAATAGCGTTTAATTAGCGTATCTGACTGTTTATCGATGGCTTTCTAAACATTATATTTGTTTTTTGAAACGAAGAATTTAAAAATTAAATACTCTAAAAAATATGTTCCCAAGTGCAAATAAGGTTTCTATGCATGCTGAAAAGTAAAATTGTGAATCAGCACCTTGAAGAATATTTATGGACGTAAAGAAGATGAAAAACAGTAATTTATATCGTTTCTTTAACTTGTAAAGTATTGCTAATATATTTTAAAATATGTATCATGTTATTTCAAAAAACATAGTTACAAGTTTCAACATATACGCGTTAACAACGTATTTACGCGTTATTAATCATGAACTTTTTTTCTGAAAAGGTAAGCAATCTTTTAAACATTTACTTTTTACTATCATACTTCATTTTATCACGTTTGAAACCATAATTTATTTTAGCGAATATATTGAATATGATTTTCATTTCTTCCTATCTTCTTATTCGCTTCTATGCGAAATAATTAATGATTTTACGAAAACAGGATTCTCCTGGTGCAAGCGATAAAACTAATATATTTTATTTCAGTCCCTTGAAAGTCAAGGAGTGTATTTAAATTCGCATATTTAAGTCGAAATATCTTTTGCGAGTTTGTTTTTCTAAACAAAACTTATATTTTGCAGATTTATTTTTTTTTATCATTTTTTTCATGAAAAAAGTTCCAATTCTTTATTTATTATTTATTTTATTTTTTACTTCTCGATTTATTTGTTTCCATGCGTGTTTCAAGAAATATATACAATATAACCCCGGTTAAACGAACTCGGGTTAACCTAAATCCTGGTTATCGGAAATGCCTCTTTAATATCAAATCCAGAAAAGAAAAGAAAACCGTATTGTACTGCACGAAAATAATCAGGAAGAAGAGACTTTTATGCAATTATATCCCCACTTTTTTCTTTTGAGAAGTCTTTCCACTTTTTTCCCAAGAAAGATCAATTTTAGAATGCTAAAATTAAAATTAATTGATATTAAAAATATTAACTACCATATTGTTTACCTGTGCCTATCAGGTGTATTGCTACCGAGCTCGCCGGTTCAAATATTGCACCCGACGGAGGATTAATTGTAATAAAGAACATCAGTGTAGCCTACAAACAGAGTTTAGAATTCGTTTTACACGCAACACATTTCAGAATTACATACTGTAATTAGCAGTTACTATTAATAAAATTTAACAGATCATTAAAAAAATTTCTTGAATTAATTAAAAATTAATAAAACCCTTTATATTATGTAGAATGGCGCATATGCAGCATATTCTAATAAATACAAAAACAAACAATAGAAAATTAAAAAATTAAAACACATTAAAAAAGAAAAAACTAACAAAGTATGAAACAGAAGAAGTAATCAACGATGATAACAATACACCTTTTTGCCACCCACAGAAAATTTGTCCAAATTAGAACTCCTATGGTGGGTGGCTCTTTGATAAAGTCCGCCATTTGGGGTTCTCCTCCAATTTTTCCATTTTGATTCTTTTTTTCTTTTGTTTTCTACTTTTTTCTTTTATGTGTTTTGGCTATTTTATTATTGGGGAATTTTTGTTGTTTAAGTCTTTAGTGATGGGTTGGTTAGTATGTAAAATGTATGATGCAATCTCTGTATGCTGCTGCATTTGGCGCACAAAAATGTGTATTGTTATCATCGTTGATTACTTCTTCTGTTTCATATTTTTTTTAGTTTTTTCTTTTTTAATGTGTTTTAATTTTACACTGTAATTAGATACAAAATAGCAATAGATACTCATGGCTTAACCGAAAAAATCATTATCCGAAACGGCTCCTCCCCCCCACCTTTAGTTCGGTTAACCGGGGTTGTACCGTTTTATCAAAAACTGCTATTCCGACATTAGAGACATTTACTTCAATAATTTCTGATTCAAAAATGAACAAGTTAAATATGCGATGAGAAACCTTTTTAAAAGAGAAAAATAAATATAAATATCGCAGTTATTTTTTAATGTTTGATTTTTATATCTATAATCTATTTAATTCAGAAGGAATTCCAATTTTTTTCCCGCCATCAGAACTATCTCTGTAATCAAACTAGATTCTTTTTCACAAATCTTCTGAAAAAAAAGTTTCAGACGATTTTCGCAGACGCCATTACTTAAATAATGTATAAATGAACAGGTTGTTCTTATTGCTTAGAAAAGCAACAATAATATGTGTTACGGAAGCGATAAATTCTTGAACTGGATTCTGGAACATTAAACATTTATAAAGAGATAGCCGAATTCGGAAATAGAGTTCTGATCCTTTTCATTTACGATACAGTAAACTAAGTGTTTTTTCTAAGGAATTTTCTTTCAATTTTTATATAGAAATATTTTCTTAGTGCAGAACTGATTCCTGAATAAGAAAATCTGATAGTAATATTTAATATAAACCTCCTCTCAAATAAGTCTTTTAATAATTTACTGTGGAATGAAAATAATATTTGTTTTTCGTGGAATTATTGAGTGGCAACATGTTTACATTGAAGGAATAAACGGTTGAGTCCTTTTAAAACATTAAAAAGATTTTTTTCTGAAAATATTTATTGGATTAAAAATGTATGGATTAGATAACTTTAAAACTATGATGAAAAACACTTAGTCTAGAAATGATCTTGTACTAAATGTACGCATTAAGAACATGGAACAAGATTTGCGAAGAAATAAACTTAATAGAAATAGTTATTTAAAACATACTTTAATATGTATACTAAAAAGAAGATTTTTTTATTTTGATTTTTTCCTACTTTTTAATCTTTAATTTAAAATTCAATATTATACACATTATGGACTTGTGAATATTGTTTCTGAAATCCACTACCAGGTGGAACCACGTGTCTGGTATCAAAATTTAATTAAATTAACCGATTAACTTATGACAAGGTTTTGAAAAATATTAAAATAGTGTACAGTAGAGTCTCGATTGTTCGAGTTTTCCATAAATCCGAATTAGTGAAAAAATCAGTTTAGCTCCCAAATAATAACCAACACATACACAACACGTGAAAGAATTACTGCATCTGGTTTTTATTGTTGTTCGACTGGTCATATGTCCACTGCGCACCCCGAAGCCACCTGCAGAAATGCCCCATCCCAAAGAAAATTGGATATATATAAGATCGATATATAGGAGCAATGTGTTTAAATAAAAAACAATTAAAACAATTGTCAATTATTTTAAGATATAATTAACCTGCTGCTATCAGCAGTAATGTAATAATATGCATTATGCAAGTAGATTTTTTATTTAAATATACTACACTGAAATTTAAAAATTGCTTTTATTTCCATTTATTTATCTATTAAATTTTATGATTTCGAGTTTTCGATAGTTCGAGGTAGGCCCGGTCCCGTCCACCTCGAATTATCGAGACTCTACTGTATTGCCATCGACAACACACAAGAGATAGAATTTCAAAACTCTAACACATCAGGAAACGAATAAAAAATCAAATACAAAATTTCATCATTACAAACATGAAACAAATCAACTTAAGATATCCGACTGTGTTCGGAGATATATCTTTTGAAAAATAAATTATATATATTTTTTAATGTTATTTTTTAACTGCATATGTTTTAAAACTATGAAAATATTGTAAAATTAAGCTTTCAAAATAATATTTAAAAAAAAAACTGAGAAATTTGAAGAAAAATGACTAAAATATTTGTTTTACGCTAACAACCATAGACAAAATCATATTCTAAATATACATAAATCCTTGTAGGAGTACATTTTTATGACAGTTATCTATGTTGTGCTCTAAAATCTTTCTTGTACTTCAAAATAGTTTTGAGATATAGCCGAACATAGTTACTAAACTGGTAATTTTTCATTAAATATGCTTTTCGTTTATATTTAAACACTTAAAAATATTACTTGATTTTAAAATTGACTTTAGTTTTTAGAGAAAAACATCAAGCATAATGCAGAAAACAATCTCAGAAAATTTCATATCAATACTTGAATAACGCTTTGAGAAATCCTTTCTACGGTCGACAGATTTCCTCAAAAATTTCATTTCTCAGAAAACGCATTTAAAGTTTTCATGCAACTCAAAATAGTGCTTACAGTTCGGTAATGAAACAGCTGTAACTCCATTTGTAATTCACGTAGAGTAAAAAGTGAGACAGTTTTTGAAAGCTGATCAAACAGACTACAAAATTAAGTCATAAAAACATTTTTGATAATTTCATCAAAAACGACGATTTTAAACCAGTCGGATACCTTAAGTGAAGTGTGTAATAAATTTATAAAGCATAATAGACTCGTCGCTTCGTTTAAAAAACTGTACAGTATTGGCTAGGCAATTCTATTGAAAGTAAGAGAAAGACTCGAGTATTTACGAAATATGTTAAAGAAATATTCTGCGTCAAAGAATTATTCGTTCATGTTATTAAATTTGGCGTTTGGCCTTGAGCTCAAGGAGGATAAATGATTTGGGACCCGTTAATTTCACACCAAGCTCCCCAGACGATTACTTTGGCCGGCGTGTTTGGCGTCAAGGTAGTTCATTTGAGGTTGTCGGGCTCTGTGCAAAAGTGGTGTGTGGTTAGACCAAAGGAACGTCACCCCTCCCTGCCTAAGCATCCGGGTAAACAACTGAAAGACCGGCCTCCGCAACAGATAGTCGGGCACTATGGTTCCTGCATAATAGCCACCATTAAGAGCGGCTCATGCAGCAACCCCCCGTTTTACCGGGGTGCGACCCGTCATCGGAAGTGGGCCCAAAGACCACACCACCATTATTGTGCCATCGGGTTGACGAGAGCCTGCTTACTCACACGGCAGCCTCTCCTCCGCGAACTCACGGTGTCCCCCCGATGGGCGGTGTGTGGTTATTTCAGCGACAATGAAACAGAATGAGATTTTCTTCAGTCGAGTGTAGATAGTGATTTGTAGTGGAATAGGAGAACAATGTTTTTGGCAAAGACCTGAAAATCTTGTACAGCTAAGCCCACAATTAAATACATTTTTAGTAAATTCGAAATATTCGTAGCAGAACGAAGGAAAAATGAAACTAGACAGTGGTTTATAAAATTTATTGAAATTGTTTGCAGAAAAATAAATAAAATCATATCAAAATGTTTTATTTAAATTTAAAGCAACTTAATATTACTTAATTTCGAAACTTAATCCGTGACTTTCATTGAGAGTAAAAATAAAACTTATAAAATAATACTCTTTGATATGAGTTATATTATGCCTTTTTACTTTTTAAAAATTTAACTGATTAGTATCCTTTAAAATAACCATTTTCTAATTCTTTAATCTTTCTCATGCGAAATTGAAATAACAGCAATTCGATTCTGAAAGATTTAAAGATTAGCACCCTTTATGCGTATCGCTTTCTTAATTACACTCGAACACCCGTCATAATTAACAACCGCAATTAAAATCCACCGCTTGGCATAAAAACTCGATTTTCCAACCGACATCGGAATAATCTTACATTTAATTCATCACGCCCGAAAGACGATTATAACATCACGTGCGATAAGCTACCCTTTTGAAATCCAAAATAAATTGATTCTTCATTTTTAATTAAAATTCGTAATGCCATTAAAGCAAGCTGACATCATCTCATAAGGATTACTGATTAATAAGATAATATTTTAATTATTTGTACGATATTAACTCTGAATCTAATCACGTTTTTGATAATCAGCCGTATTTTCAATGTGGTGTTTTGAATTCGGCGTAAACGGGACGCAGTTAAGCAGTTTGGAACCAATCATCACTCGGCTTTACAACTCGGTGATTCTGAAATAGGGGTCTATTCTGGTACCCTCGGTTGAGTGGGGGGGGGTCCGCCCGATAACAACGCACCCAACCCCAACCGGGTGTACCAGAATAGACCCCTTAGTCGTTTAAATTTGGTGGAGAGGTAAGCAATGACAAAGGAGATCGATTTCCCATAGGAGAGTATGATCGAAAAAGCCCTATAAAAGGGGAAAACTATCGTCGGAAGTTGAAAGGAAGCAGTGCGAGCTAGTTGCAACTCAAATAACATTTATGGTCTCCACCATCACTACTCGGTTACAGCAGGTGCTCAAAGTTTCAACATATGTTAAAACTCAAGACAGACAGCTCTACTGCATTGTCAGGTGAACACAAAGGAATATGTTTGGCAGCATTTCACTGTAACGGATTCTGAATGGTTCATATCGTAGTTAACAGGAGTCTCGTAACACGAGGTTTTCCCTGCTCTCTCAAGAAATGTAATCAACAGGAGATAAATCTGGCGTTTGCGTTTGATGACGGTATTCAGCGGTTGGGATAGCGTTCTTCACCCAATCGCGCAGGTGCCCAACGCATAATTACGGATCCTACATAGTGGGGATGAGGTTGCATCTGATTGGCTCTCAGCGTCACGTGACTAGGCTTGGTTCTTAATGATGTCATAGCACAGCGCTTAGGCGGGATTTTAACTATTATTTTGTCTTCTGCAATCGCATCATGGAGAAATCTAAACTAACTTCTAATTATAATTATTTGGATGTTTCTCAAGAAAATGAGGAATGCATTTTGAGAATAAAAGAAATAAAGGATGAGGTTTTAGCATTGGTAAGTACTGTTTAGTTTCGCGATGTTATTTGAAAGCAATCCAAGTCACGTGACGCTGAGAGCCAATGAGAAGCGACCTCATTCAATACCATGTAGGATCCATGAATATGCGTGCCGGCGGCCTTCTTCTGTTGCACCGTATGTTAGATGCCTATCAGCTAATCATGCAATGCATACCAAAGGTATGATAACAAACTTACTCATGACGTAGTAGAGGTCAGTGAGTTTCCACAGCTCCTGCTGAGTCACACAGCTAAGTTGTCCGACTGTTACAGCAGGGTATCATTCGACAAGTTGACTTCGCAAAAGTAGTATGTATCGGTATGAGCTGCACAAATTAGGCGATGTGCATTTAACATGCGGAGTAGCAGGGGAAAGCCGTCAGGCAGCTGCGCGATTGTGTGAAGAACGCTATCCCTACCGCCGCATACAGCAGCATCAAACGTAATCACCAGATTTATCTCCTGTCTATTTCTTTTCTTAGGGATGGCCTGAAAAACCTTGTCTATGAGACTGCTGTTGACTATGACATGAACCTTGCAGGATGAATATCCATTGCCGTCAAATGCCAAGCATTTTCGAGTGTATTCTCCAACCAAACGCAATGGCTCTATCAGTCCTGTGTTCTTGCAAATGTCATAACTCTGAGCATCTGCTGTAACCGTGTATCCCTGGTGAAGACATAAATGTTATTTGAGTTATAACTTGCTCATACTGCTTCCTTTCCATCAATTCCCGTCGATATTTTTCTCTTTTATATGACGTTTGCGAATATGCTTTCCAACGTGAAATCGTGTTCTTTTGCTCCCCATATGGAGGTAGGGAATCGATCAAATTAAGAATATCTCTGTATGAATCGGAACAAGATGTGCATACTTTGTCTCTAAAACTCAACCAACTACAATCCGTTGTACGATAGGTTACTCATAATGCAATTAGTTTTGTAAACCGCAAAAGAGTTACCCCAGCCTTGCCTTGGCCTCCGGGATCAGCTGAATTAAGGTGATTACGCCAGCATCCGGAATCTGAGGGTGGATCTTCAACCACTTCCGTAGGAGGTACGTTCCGTCATCGGAGTAAAGCTAACTATACCCCTCACCACTACTACAAACACCAAGAAAGAGAAAACTCGCTACTTATCCGGCGGTTCCTCATCTACGTACTCGTGGTGCCCTCCTAGTGGGGTAATAATTAGTTTTGGATAAATGCAGCATTACAATTTCCAATTCTAGAACGGCGTTTTAAAGCAGCCAGTATACCTGCAAGATTAGACGAATTTTGTTTGCTTCCTTTTTAATAAAAACTTTAACTTGACTGTGTTCATGTTTTTGACGATGGAATTTTGTAATAGGTTTCTCATTCACTTCCTGATGTGCTACGGTTTTCAAATTGAGTACATTTGTGGGTTTAGAATAACCTTACTTTATTTTAATACTTCCAAAACTTAATTATTAGTCAATCGATTAATTTAACTATATTTTGATTCCATACTAAAGGCGACACCTGTTAGTGAATTAGTTAGTTAGAAAAAATGTTTTCACGATTCGAAAATATTTCTTATAATGAATTATATAAAAAGTAGAAAAAATTAAATTAAAAAATTCTACTTTTTAGTACACTATTGAAAAGAATGTTTTAAAAGCCGTGTTTACTTCTATTAAGTGAATTAAGTAAAAAAAATATAAAAGAAAGATTTTATCAATGACTACAATAAAACCTTTCCAAAAGATAGATAGAAGATTTTACTAGAATAAAGAATATCGAGTTCAAATGAAAAAAATAAATCTAGTGCTAAATCTTTTCTCTTTTTCTGATTACCTGAGAATTTCTTTTCTATTTGACGTGAAGAGTATTATCCTATACTATTATTTCTATATGACGTAAGAGCATCTCCGTCGACTTTTTTAAAGCTCTTAATGTCTTCCTAGATTTAAGACTGGACTGATTAGTGTCAATGTCAAAACAATGCATTTTTCTAGCGCGTCGACAAACAGCCATGCCATTTTTCTATCATGTTTTTTTATAAAAGCAATTGTTCTAATAAAAACAAACAGCTTCTCACGTGAGATGCGTAAACAAGAAAGTATTTTTTTTTTCTTTTTGTTTGCTGCTCGGAGAATTCAGTAAAAAAAATAAATAGCTAAGTGCTCGGAGTTTTTAAGTTAACTTTGTTCTCTCTCTGTTTTCTCTTTAACAGAAGTGTCATCTTTGCGAACTATGTTATGTTTTAAAAAGAAAAAAAGTTTTTCACTGTTCACTTTTGCAGAAAAGAGAAGATGGGCATGACGGTAGCTAAATTTCTCATAATAAATCACAAAACTCAAGAAGGGTTACTTGAATGAACTCCACATTAATGGACCGTAATCACACTATTTTATTTACCTCATTACGAGAGCCGAGGCTGCCTCACCACTAGTGTTCCTTAAACATCGATGGACTATCGATATTGCCGAATCCATGTCGATAGTATCGGGTTTTTGGAACTATCGACTGAAACAATCGATAGTATCGACTTTCGCAAAACTATCGATACTATCGATAGTTTTCTCTCAGGCAATACTATCGATAGACTAAAACTATCGACTGGAACTATCGATAGACTAAAACTATCGACTGGAACTATCGATAGACTAAAACTATCGACTGGAACTATCGATAGTTTAAGAACTATGGATAGTTTATAAACGCTCGACTGGAACTATCGATTGTTTATAAACTCTCGACTGGAACTATCGATAGTTTAAAAACTATCGATAGTTTATAAACCATCGTTAGTTTATAAACGCTCGACTGGAACTATCGATAGTTTATAAACTATCGACTGGAAAAAGATCTATCGATAGTATCTCCGGGGAGAAAACTATGGATAGTATCGATAGTTTTAAAGCTATCGATATTATCGATTGTTCAGTGGATTGTTTGGGAAGACTATCGACTGCACTATGGATAGTTGAACTATCGATGTTTAAGAAACACTACTCACCACACACAACGGCTTCTCATCGAACGCTAAAGAATTGCATAATTTTTCACAGATGGCGCTTCTGGCATCAACAGAAGAAAAGAGAATTTTAGGATGAAGTAATGCTATTTTCGTTGCTATGTAAATAACAGCTTAGTTTAGTTTAGTTATGTTAACTTTCTGGGTACTTACGTATTAACGCCACCGAGGCTACAGATTAGCGGTACTGAGCCAATAAAGAGCAATTTTGTTTACAAAAACCGCCAAATTGGCGGCACTTAAAAACCGCCAAATCTGTAGCTGCGGTGGCGTTGGCGGCACTTAAAAACCGCCAAATCTGTAACTTCGGTGGCGTTAATACGTAGTACCACTTTCTGTTTTGTAGCACGTAGATCGTGAAAACACGTGAGCAGGAATCCCCTTTCCAAACTTTAGGGCCACTCCGGCAGGAGAATGTTTGACCCTCGGTGTCAGATTTAACGTGAACCAGGTGCACATACGCAGCAGATATTTGGTGGAATCAGGTTTCGAAAATAGAACCCTCCGCTGCCTCCAGGTCATTTCGATATAGGTAAATAAAAGTAGACCTATTGTCTGTCCGCAACGAGAACTGTGGCCGCCAATTTGCCTAGTTTACGGCGGTCGCTATAGAAACAGGTTATCATAGGAAGAATCCATTTCTAGTAGGTAGAAGTTCATTCAAATGTGTTTCGCCTGAAACTGGCGACAAGAATAAAAACTCCGACTTCCGTTGGATTCCTCCTATTCGAAATCGATCTTCCCTAGCATAACCAGTTGCTATAGCGACCGCCGTAAACTAGACAATTTGGCGGCGACAGTTCTCGTGGCGGACAGATAGTACCTGTATCTGAAAACAAATTTTTGCCGTGACTGCACAGCCTCTTTCATTGGAAATTGCACAAAATAGACAAAATTGCGCCCTTATTGATTAAAATTTATATAGAAAATCATCATGCTTCCTCGCATTCGAAGTAGAGAAAGGCGTTGTAATCGTCAAAAGATTCGACTTAGAATTTTCGATGACTCTCCGCGTTTTAGATTTCCACGAGACCTAGGGTTGCCGTAATTGCCAAGCATTTACAAGGGAGGTTTAAGTGCTAAATAAATAAAGTATGAAAAGAATGTGTTGTTAACGGTTTATTTTGCTCTGATAAAGAAAATCAATAAAGTTTAAGTAATGCATTAAAATGAACACGTAGAATAATAGAAAGGATGCAAGACTAATCCTTTATAGTCCGTCATAATTTAAAGTTGATTTTACTTTCTTAATTATATTAATTTCTTCTTTCACATAGTTATAAAACTGGGGCAAGTTATTTTAAAATTGGAATGGCAAATCAAAATTGATTCAGTTGCCTCCACTGACAACCAGTTTCTTTCGTCCAACCATTGAGATGATATTATGGAAAATATTCTCTTTCTCTCCGCATTTGTATTGTGGGCTGGAATGGCAAATACGTATTCGCATAGCATTATTAGGCGAGATATCTGATTAATATAAGGGAATAAACGGGACAAATCCGGGACTGAAGAGACGGAAGGACTAAAGACAAATATGACAGTAAGTATCGTATAGGGGATAGTGGGGTAAAACGGGATAGTTTGATTTTGGCGCTTTTAATTTTTCTTTCTAGTGGACAAATACTGAATTATCCTCCACCAGGGAAGAACAAAGAATGATCACAGTTTCCATATTGTTGTTTTTAAATTCACGTCGTCTGTGAAAGTTTGTTTGTTTTATGACGTCACCTCTCCAATGTTCGTATGATTTTAAACTGTCCTTACTTAAAAATCATTCAAATTTTCAAAACCATTTTTAGTCCAGCCTATTATACGTTTACTAAGGATTTATACCCTATCAGAGAATAAGGATTTACTCCAATAATTGCGCGGTTCTGTTTCGTTTCTTATGACCTCAGCACTCGGGGTGAAACGGGATACTAGGGGAAGCTGCGGATACCCGACCGAAGAGGATTTTCTTATGTTGTGAGATAGTTGGTAGTCTGTGACGGCCATTTCTTTTTGTCCTTTGCGTAAAATGATCTGATGGAAAGCATTTCCAACAGTTAGAAGAAAAGAAAAGCGAAAGTGAAACAAAATGCTATTAAAGAAGACAAAATAGTTTTGTGGTGACTCAAAGAACAGAAAAAGAAAACCTAAAAACAAAGCAATCGAAAAGAGAAGAGTATAAAGAACCGATACTGCAAAGCCGTCTTATGAAAAAAAACCTAAATGAGTCCACTAAATCTGCAGTGGAGCAGAGAATAAAGATAAATATGTTATGTGAATTATTACTATTCTTATTTACTTATTACTATTCTTAAACTCATTGTCTTTATTCTTAAATTGTCAACTACTGTAACTATTGATAAATATTTAAAAAAATGCGTTTATTCTTAAATTGCCAACTATTGTAATTATTGTTAATTTTTTAAAGAATAGTCTTTTTATCTTAAATTGTCAACTATTATAACTATTGTTAAATCTTAGGAAATTGTCTCATTCTTAAATTGTCACATAAAAAAATATGCTACTTTTCCACTGAAAATCTAGTTTTTCCTACTTTCCTATAGAGTTAACATATGCATTCCGTTTTACCCCACCAGGGGGGTAAACTCAAAAACTTTGACTTTTTCAACAAAAAAAATCATTAGTAAAAAAAGTAATGAAACTGTGACTTTTTCTGAAAGATATATTAAACTCTGATAAATAAAGGATAGTTTTGTAAAATTTGACAATAGTTTCGAATAGTTTAGCTCTAACAGTTCGATCCGTAGATGGGAGGACTGTCTTATGTCTCCTTCCGTGCGCGTGTGAACACGATAACTCAGGAACGTAAAGAGATAGACGGATGAAATTTGACATATAGATTTGATTGGAAAGATGAAAATTGATAACTGATCTTTTAGCCAAAATTGCAGATTTCTGTCACATTTTGGACGAAATCTATCGACGGGTGGTCTGTCTTATGTCTCCTTCCGTGCGCGTGTGAACACGATAACTCTGGAATGTAAAGAGACAGACGGATGAAATTTGACATATAGATTTGATTGGAAAGATGAAAATTGATAACTGATCTTTTAGCCAAAATTGCAGATTTCTGTCACATTTTGGACGAAATCTATCGACGGGAGGTCTGTTTTATGTCTC
This sequence comes from Araneus ventricosus, assembly GCA_013235015.1. Taxonomy (NCBI): domain Eukaryota; kingdom Metazoa; phylum Arthropoda; class Arachnida; order Araneae; family Araneidae; genus Araneus; species Araneus ventricosus. The sequence continues at coordinate 65,455 of BGPR01005503.1, read as the reverse complement.
CTTCCGTGCGCGTGTGAACACGTTAACTCAGGAACGTAAAGAGATAGACGGATGAAATTTGACATATAGATTTGATTGGAAAGATGAAAATTGATAACTGATCTTTTAGCCAAAATTGCAGATTTCTGTCACATTTTGGACGAAATCCGTCGTCGAATGGAAAACATAATAATTTTGTCGGTGAATTTAAAAAAACGACAAAGAAGGTGTTAAACGGAATGATCGCGTAGATTCTTTTTTAAGGACGAAGGATCTAAGATTAGTTAGAATAAATTGAATTAGTTAGAATAAATTGAATCTGTCATCGAATTCTACAAGTTCGTTTTTTAAAAAGTTTTAAGAAACGAACTTGTAGAATTTTTAAAATTGTCTTCTACTTGTTAGTCTTTAATTTATAATTTATTATTATAAATATTACGGAATCGTAATAAATTTTTTTTTCATATTCTCTACCAGATAGCTCTACTTATAAGGAACCAAAATTAAATCAAATTAATCGATTAACCAACAAATATGTTCTGAAAGTATTTAAATAATACATTATCATTGATAACACGCGACTGTACAAAATCACAGAACTTGTAGCCGATGTTGTTAATGTGTTAAGTCACTAAAGTTATCTTGTAAAAAAGATCATTTATTAATTAAAAACTTATCACTTAACACAGACTGATGAACATTAATAAATCGCAGCAAATAACAGCATCTTTAGAAAACTCAAGAAGAAGTAGTAGTATTTACAAATCAGTTGTAACGCTGCTTAACCGGAACTTGATAGCTCAACCGGCTAGATATTATAATTGTCACAAACTCTAATCCATCAGGAAGTGAATGAAAAATCGATTACAAAATTCCATTTTTACAGACATGAAACAAGCCAAGTTAAATAAAATCGTGTAAAGGAAGTGAAATAAGCCTAGCTATACAACTGTTTGTTAAAATCTACAATTATTTTTTCTACCTTTACTGCAAAAATCAATTTATCACCAAAAATTTATCGAATCTGAGAACTGTTCATTAGGATCAAACGTTTTGGCGAGATTGTCTGCAGACAGAAAGCTTTTTTCAGAAAAGTCTTTCTTTAAATTCTTTGTCGGTTATAAATGGATTTATTACAAATTTAATTTTAAAAAGTGGTGTTAGTTCAGCAAAATAAGTCACAAAACTGTTTGAATTCCTATAAAAACTGTTAGAAAACACTTTTATTTAAAATGACTTACGCTTTTTCGATTAAATAGTCCTAATTGGGTATTTTAATAAATATCTTGAAAATTTTCATTTACAAATTCCAATTCTCAACGATGCATTCTTTAACGAAATACATAATTGAATTTTATGCTAACATGATACTTACTAACATTCCATACTATAAATAGAAAGTATTCATATAAATTAATATATTAATAAGCATAGTCAAGTTATATTCAAATTCGTGCATGACCAAACCGGGCTACCGAGTTGTTCGTCGCTAATCACACGAACCCTTCATTACTGGACGCAAACCTCGGGTTCCTCCAATTAATAGAAGATTGTGCGTGCGCTAGTCCAGATTCTCGCGAATTACGCTATATATTTCTCTAGTTTAAACCGATTTCGATTATAAATATCTCCTATCGTCATAATACATCGATCGATACACTGGTAGTAAAATCATCCGATTGGTTGCGTCAGTTACAGAATTACTAATATAATAGCCCAGATCTGTCTCTCGGTAATACATTGATACATTTGTCGTACAGTGAAATCAATTTCAATAAAGTATCCTGTTGAAAATTGTTACCCAGCTGGCGAAGGAAGTTCTTCACAGCCAGCCGCACCTCTTCATTGCTTCGAAAGTGACGTCTCAATAGTACTGACTTCAATGCAGGGAAGAGGTGAAAGTCTGATGCGGTAAGATCGGGGCTGTAGCCGGATGATCCAATCCCAGGCGTCACATGTGTTCTTTCATGTCCCTTGCTGTGTGGGGTCTTGCATTATCGTCCAAGAACAAAACCCCTCGAGGCTTATTGCCATTCTTGCAGCCTTGTGATCAGCGTAAGAACCTCGGCATCCATCTTCACCTCTTCCCTACATTGAAGTCAGCACAATCGGGACGTCACTTCCGAAGCAATGAAGAGGTGCGGCTGGCTGTGAAGAACTTCCTTCGCCTGCTGGGTACAATTTTTCAACAGGATGCTTTATTGAAACTGATTTCACTGTACGACAAATGTATCAATGTCGGTGGCGAACATGTGGAAAAATAGGCAAAAGGTTTTTTGTTATGCTATTGTATATGTCGGATTGTAATAAAACTTCCTTGTGAAAAGGCAGGACGAAATTCACTTTCGGAACGCCCCTCGTACGTCAAAAGACATATAGTGAGAAAAATCATAATTGCATATCTTGAGTGCTAATGATATATTTCTTATTTCATGTGATTTATGTGTATGCAGGTAGGCGTTTATTTGGAATTGGAAAAGAGGAAAAGAGTGTTATCCTCCCTGAGTTGTAGGAAAAGTTTTTCCTTCATTGAAGCGTAGAAATAATGACTGGAGCAAGAAATTTGCGAATTTTAGAAAGGAGGGAAACGACGTAATAACCGAATCTTTCCGTCGTATAGACGGAGTACTTTATTATTATCGTAATTACCATTGACTCAGAACTGTGATGAAACGACGCATAAAAGAGAAATGCCTAAACGGTGCTTTGTATACGAGAAGATAAAAATATCATTCATTTTTGAAGTCCTATTTTTTCGATTATTTATAAACTTTAGCTGGACGCTCAATTAAAATCACTTCGCCTTCAATCTAAAATTCATTTGACTGGAAATTTATTTCCTTCCTCAGGGGGAGAATTGAATAAAATTTTCCTTTCACCCAAAGATCAAGTAAACTTTTTAATGCAAACACGAACTTCAAAAAGACTTTTCCTTAAATGAAGCAGAAAACTCAATTAAAGAGGCTTTTCCTCTCTGAGTAAATAACAATAGTTTCTCACTGCGGCTGAAATTTAAAACAGAACTGATTGCACGACTAAACAAACTTTTAACCTTAAAAAAATAATGATGTGTCTTGCTTACTTCCCCCCCCCCATTAAATGTCAACTTTTTCAAGTAATTAGGCTGTGCATGCTTTTTTATTTGGCTCATTTGCTTTGTAAACTAATTTAAAAAACACAAAATAACGCTCCGGTGTAAAATTTCCACGTGTGTCGCTTCTGAATGAGTATTTTAATATCTGTCTCATTTTTTAACCGTTTTACAACCTATTTTTTTCTGGGGAAAAATAAAATAAGTACTTTAATACTTCAACAACAACACAAATATCGATAATATGCTGAAAAAACAAAAAATAAATCACCAATGTGGTGGAGGGATCAGTGGGACATATGTGTCCCGTTGGTATGTTTTAGTGGGACACATATGTCCCAGTGGTACTGAAATAATGATGTTATTAAGGAATACCGGTGTAACATGCACATATATTATACAACGTAAGTTTATCCCATAGGGTCATTTGAAACTGCCCGTGGGACATGCATGTCCTGCGGTTGCGAAAGGGTTAATGTAAGGGTCCAAAAACGTTACAAAAGAAATAAGCACATTTTTCCGCATAGTTACTTTCTTCTTGCTATTATAAATAGAAGAAAAATCATACCAGTGGATGTGCGCTCCCCTCGTGTTTCTGGAGCCGTGATGTCCTAGTCCAATACTCAACTGTGTCTTTCTGCGACTAAAGTCGCTGTATGTGACTAGTAACTCTATGGTCTATAGTGACTATTAGTCTAGTGTGACTATGTGACAATCTATGTAAAATTCTTCGTGATTTTCACTTTGCAACTCGGCTGTGACTAAACCGTAATTACAAATTCTAAAATTATTTTTGAAATCTTCAACGTCTACCTTTCTTTTCTACATGAAATGAAAATCAATTCTCTATATTATTTCGCTGCGGAGCTATAAGGGTTTTACTTCAGCACGAAATTCGACGTAATTCAACAATTCTTGAGTAACTAGAAAATCACCCGTTGGTATGGCGGGTGTAAATTGCCTCTTCATTCGAGAGATTTACCGTCAAATTTGACTTGTTTGAATAAATATATATGCGAGAGAAATCTTTAACATTGACTGGAAACAAATAAAGTAAACATATGTTTTATGACAGGAAATATTCTTTTTATTAACATATTATTTACATATTTCTTTATTTAAAAAACCTCTCGGTAAACAACATTCCGTGCGAAGTATTTTTCGTTGTTTAACAATTTTATTATAATTCAATAACCATGAAATTCTCAGCTTGTCAAACGCAAGTCAAAAATTAAAATTTCAAAGGAATTCATTTTCAAAATTCTAATCAAAACACTTCTCTATTTGTCAAACGTTGCCAAAAAATATTATCAAATTATATCATCACGATTGCAATAAATAATCAGATGCATCGTGCGGTCCAAACTATATCACGCGCATGATATACCACTGACGTGATTTACTACTTTCTATTAAAAAACGGAACTTAATTTGAAATATATGATTAATATAATTTAAAATTTCTCGGGAACTATTGATCATAGCGAGATAAATTTTATATCAATCGATAGAAAATTTTCTTTCACTATTTTAGAGCTATTAAATTTGAAATTACAACGACAATTACTCTTTTAAATTTAAAATTACTGAAAGTTAGGTTGTCTAACAATGAAATAATGCTGTTTAACGTCTCGCAATGCTATGGCGCGAGTTTTATTGTTGGTGACGTCCGAGCGTTACCGAGAGACAGATTATTATATTAGTAATTTTTCGCGTGAACTTCAGATCGATGACTGAATTGCGGACGTCATAAAAATTTTTAGTGATTTTAACCAAATTTGTAGCTCGACTGTGACTAAACCGTAATTCCAAATTCCAAATTTCTTTTTGCAATCTTCAATGCCTGCCTTTCGCTGTTAAATGAAACTAAAACCAACTCTGTATGTTATTTGGTTGCGGAGCTATAAGCGTTTAAAAATACCACGAAAAGCGTCATAAGTTTTTCCTTTCCGACACACCATTCGACCACTATGGAGTGACGTAAATCTACGTCAAAGGTTAATTAAGAGGTACGCGAGCGAAAAAATGTTGGGAACCGCTGGTCTAGTTCATTTCATTTTTTAGCGATCGTCTCGTAGACAGGCAGACTGATCTAATTCAAAAAATTCTTTCTTCGGATTCAGGGAGATTTAAAACTCAGATATTTATCTGAATTCCGAAGTCGAATTTCTTTTACGATTACTATTCTTTCTCTGTTATATATTGTAAAAGAGAAAGGAATGTTACTCCTGCTTATTTTTTTATGTCAGTGTCGGCTGTTTCATAGTTCTGAGCATATATGAGTAAAACATTTCTTTACTTTAAATCAATTATTATTCGATATGTCAAATGTTTCTTGTTTATAGCCTTAATTTTGAATATAGATGTAAAAAGAGCATTAGGCATGTGATCAATGCTTACAGTTAATTAAAGTTCTTTTCAGATAGGTAACATGTCATTTCAGTGGTTTAGGGGGTTGTAAATTACTGCAAATCAAAAATATGTTTATTACCACTATCTGAGAAAATATTAAAAGTGGAAGAAAAATAAACGCATGTATTTGTATGGAATTTTACGCTCTTTAATTTGTTAGATCACATGTAGTGTGAAAACTGAATAGTTTTCGTGATATTCAAGAACATCTAGAAAAGGAAACCAGAAAACACTCATCGGCTTCTGCTGATCTGTAGTCTTTACGTACGGAATTTTTTCGCTGTAAGAAATTTAGAACGGCGTAACGCCGCGTTCCCTATCTGAAAAAAAATTTGAGATGCGCTCTTATTTTTAAAAAAACCGTAGCTCCAACATTTTTAATGCTTTTTATTATTATCATTAATTTTTGAAGTGTGTCACTTCACTTGTGTACACCCTGTACACTGAAATTTCAAACTAGTTCACAAATAATATTTAAATTTTTAGGTAAATAATTTAATCTATACACTTACTTATAATTTTTACTTGAAAGGAGATTGTATTTTTCTGAAAAAATAATTTTGTTATGTTGCACCACTTTCGAATAATTTCATGAACCTTGTTTCTCACCGTCTTTGATAAACCATCATTTGAATATCATTGCGTTTCACAATAGCAAAATTCTAATTTTGCATCGTAATCCGATTTAGAAATAAAATATTTTTGAGAAATAGATTTGAAATTACTTTTAACAATTGGATACAACTTAAAAACAGATCCCAGCTTTTAAATTTAAGATTAGTTTTGCTTTTTATGATATAAGAATTACGTAGCAAGCAGAAATTGAAAGGAAACCAAAAGCCCTAAGATTTTGAGAAAACAGTATTCAAATTTTCTCCATGCAAGTATTCAAAACTAGGTCCCCGATTCCCTACAGCCGAAATTTGATTGTCTATGAGAATCAGAAATATGATTGTGTATGAGACAATAACAGATTTCTTTCAACCTACTTCTCTCTGATTCTTGAAAAAATAATTTTAGCCATGCAGAAGAATATTCGTTTTTGAATTTGCATGTTTACATTGCGATTTGAAAAAATAATTATCTATAATATTTTATTAAATGTCAAAATGGTAAATGTGGAGTTTACGGTACCCACCTGTTTCTCGTCAATTTTTCTTGGCGCAATTTCATGTGCCGTCGCCAAATACTGTTTTGAATGTGCAGTGCGCTTTTTATTGCTCTCTTGCGCATGCGTCACCTGAAAAGGAGAGATTGAGCTCGCAATGCCTGCGGTATTTCAAGTGTGTACCGAGCAAATTTTTTTAACTTAAAAAAACATCAGCGGCCTCGCTTTCAGCATAGCAGGAAACTAGTAGCTGCGCTTTTTCTTTAAACGTTAGCAATCTAGGTTTTAAAAAAAATTCCGAAAACGAGGAATTTCCGCGCGCAATGCCTGCGGTATTTCAAGCGTGTACCGGGCAAAATTTTAAAAAAACATCAGCAGCTTCGCTTTCAGCATAGCGAAATACTCGTAGCTTCGCTTATTGATTGAGAACCGAAACACACAGAATAAAATACACAGTACTGAACCGATATTCAAACCGAAGAATTCCAAAGTTTTATTCAAATTTGAATGAATCGACCGATCACACCGAAGAGACGAACACAACAGTCCAATCGAAACGAGGCTCATTATGGCGTGATGTGCAAAGCACCGATGAAAAGATTAATTTCCGCGCATGCGCGCATGTCACTCGTTAAAAATATTATTGCGCAACCAAAACAAATGTTCTCTGATTGCCGTTCTTGGTGGCAAAAAGTTGGCCAAACCAAATGTAAAGGTTGCTACTTTGTATTGATGCGGTGGTCAATAGGCTGACATCACTATGTCTATAGCAGCAGGGCCAGAATTAACTTTAAGTTAACGCGACAAAGAGCAGCTACTGCATCTATTTAGGCAAGGTAACTTAGAAGGTACAAACCACCGTTTGCAGATATGCATGTATATACTGGCTCGTGCAGGTGTGAGGAAACATTACGCAACGCTGAAGAAGCTAACTCATAATAACAATTATAACTTTAATAATCTTAACAAAATAAAAGTAAAAGTAAGGTAAATGATAATTAAATTAACATGTCGACAACAGGAACATAAATCATAGCAAGTGCAAGAAGAGAGAGACGGCAGATAATGCTTGAGCCTTTATAGTACTCAACTCTCCACTGCGCATGAGCAAGGTAGACAGCGCACGCAGGGCGAAGCTGTTGCCACAAGAGGAACGAAGTGAGTGGGTACCGTAGACTCCACATTAACCGTCAAAATATATTATATTTTAATAACTTAAATATGCAGTAAATCACCGTTTATACGTCTTTCAAGGGAGGGGTCTATTCTGGTAGCACCGGTTTGGGTTGGGTTCCGCACGTTAACAACGGAACCCAACACAACTCCCAACCCAATCGGGGGGTACCAGAATAGACCCCGGACTGGCGTAAAACGACGTACAAATGAAAAGACGTATCATCGAAACTTTAATAAACAACTTTGAAAATTCCCAGTCATGTAACTTTTGGCTCAGTTTTCAACAAGAATGTGTTACGCCTCCGCTTAGAAACAGGTTTGAGAATAAAAGATGATACTTCCCAGAAGGATTGAACACTCCTCATTATTACTGCGAGAAACATGGAGACAGAGCCGCATGTTCTTCATATCCAATACACTGAAGTGCGTAAGAAGGGGGTCTACAACCGGTGTTCTTTGTTTAGTTATATTAACTTCCACTTTTGAAGAGACGCGAGGACTATTTTGGCGCGGACTTCTTCATTTTGAACCTTTTTCATATGATGAGGATGACACCTGAGCCAGAACCTCTCGACTCCGACTTCCACACCACACCAGAGGGTGGACATTTGACCTTCGATGTCAGATTTAACGCACACCATTCCCACATACATGGAAGATTTTTGGTGGAATCAGGTTTTGAACCTGGAATGCTCCGAACCAGTGGCGGCTCGTCCATTAGGACTGCAGAGCTGCAATCCCTCCTGAAATTATTTTAAAACTTGTATTTTCTTTTTTATTCTAATTGGCTTACTTTTCCACTTTAAGAGTTCAATGATAATCAAAAACGGCAAAAAAGTAATAAAAACGTAAAAGAACGATTGAAAATCGATTAAGAATTAAGAGAGAGGGACAAACTAGAGCTGCAGATAATTCTGCCCCTCCTGGAATCGAAATTTCCCTCATTGAGCAACGCGGAGCTCTCAATCGGAAGGAAAAAAGCAACCCTTTCTCCTATTCAAATTAGAACCCCGTGAGCTGCACTCCGAAGCAGCTCAGGCTTGGCGCGACTTCCTCATTTGGCCTTTGTTCACTTTCACTCAGTAGTCGAGTCGTTAAGTAGTTTTTTAAATCAAATTCTGGAGGATTTGCAATTTTGCTCCTTTATCTTTTTTGGGGTGCTGATTACGAAAGTGGGGCTTGCCACCAAAACGTTTTGTTCGAATTTCAGTTATAGCCAAAAAAACATGAAAAAACATTTTCGCAGTTTTTTGCTTATAACTCAAAAATCATCAATTTCTAGTATATCATCATTATATACCAAAATAATCAGCACAAAATTTCCTACAACTTAGTCCAATGCAACTTCTAAACACTGATTGTTTCTGAGCTCACGAGCGCCACTGCTCCGGATCCAAAGCAGCCTAGACTTTATCAACAGGTTCAACTCTGCCTCTGGCCCTATGACCGAATCGCCAAGCTATACATAATATTAATTAATATAATGTTTTATTGTTTATAGTTACCGAAAACATATTTAATCACTATTGTTAAAGATCTTTTAATTTTTTATAATAGATTATTAACTGCAATCCTTAATTTTGTTCACCTATTAATTCCATGTTCATCCAGTGTTATAGAACAACTCCGATCCAGATTTCTCTCCTTCACCAAAGACATCAGACATTTGGACTAAGACCCTCTAGAGGTTCAATACCTAGAACCCTAATCAGTCCTCCTACAGGTATATAGGTCCAGCAAACTTTTGGGACTTGTCTTAAAATTGTTTTTGCTTCGCGAGTCTTTCTTTTCATATGTAAATACACATTTTTCATCGTTTTTATAATTTTCACATGTTTTTCGTCGATGTTAAAATACTGTATGTAAACTTTTTTTGTTCAATAAAGTTTCTACGCACACTTATCCAAACTACAAACCGGATATTTTTATCTCTGGAGTCAGGGGTGTGTCGTACTGTAAAGTAAATTAAAGCTTTATAGAACACTGCAGTGCAATGCACGAACCTCTTCCAATATCGTCTACTAACAGAATATATTTCGATCTGTTGATTCTGGTCAAACGCGAAGTTATTCGAAAATTCAGAACAATTACTTTTCAACCACAAAGACATTCCCTCCGACGGTTTCACCTCGAGAATCTTAACAATGGAAAGTTGATGAGTACTGGGTTATTAGCTCATGTGTGAATCCGTGCCTTCGTTAGCGACCTGTTGTTATGGCCTTCAGCGTTTTCGATTAGAACACAACCGTATGAACTCGGTGAATTTAAATTGAATTCAGTGCTGCAAAAAGGCTATTCAAAACGCGCAGGGATGGTTGCATTTGGTTCTACAAAATGCATGCAAATTGGACAGCGCTTGTAGTTCGTTCTTTTGTATCAAAGTTCATTTGGCTTTACATTGATGGAAACTAAGGGCTATTATTACACAAAGAGCAATCACAGAACTTCCGCATTTTGCGGGCTTGCATTAAGCAATAAATTTAATAAAAAAAGTTTTTAAAACATACTGTTATTAGTGTACTTTAGAAATACTTTATCTTAATTATTATATAATTCATTGTTATAAATGCTATGTAAGTTAGATATAATTTTTTCTCAAATTCACTACCTTGGCTCCACCCGTAAGGAATCAAAATATAATTAAATCAGCCGATTAACTAATAATTAAGTTATGAAAATATTAAAATAATGTATTGTCGTCGGCAACACAGAGTTGTACAGAATTTCAGAAATCTAGCTAAGCATGGGTGGCCACTTAGAGAAGTTTTACTGTAAAAAGTAGACTTTTTAGTCTTTAATCTCTAAATCTTTATTATTAATATTATGGAATGGTTAAATCATTTTTCCCCTCTGATTCACTACCGAGGCGCTCCTCGTATAGAATCAAAATTCAAAACTAATCAATTAAATGATAATTAAGGTCTGAAAATTTGAAAATAGTGTAGTGTCATCGAGAACACACCAGTAGACGAAATTTCGGAACTTTAGCAGATCAGTAAGCGAGGGAAAAATCGGTTACAAGATTCCCTCTTTGCGAAAATGAAACAAGAAAAGTTAAATGAACGTGTGTAAAAGGTAAAATTTGTTTATTTTAATTATTTTCTACCCAATAGTCTTTAATTTACAATTCATTATTATAAACATTATGGAGTCACGAAATTAATTTTTCTCAAATGCAGTACCAGGTGCCGCCACTGGTAAGAACTTAGGGGAGTTAGGATCCAAAGTCCGAAAATGTTAAACTGGCCACTTCGATGCACCTTTTCTCAAGATCTGTTATAGATACATGTTTGAAATTGTTTATACAAGTAAAGTACACCTTTTTCATTAAACTGAAATCACTTTTGGTTAATTTTTAAATTTTTATAAATTTACAAAATATTACTTAGACATAGTGAAATTTTACCTTATTTTGACACAAAAAAATGTAAAAAATAAAGTTTTGAGTTTTTTAAAAAAACTTCAGTATAATTAGAAAGATGTACTTGTATAAAACGTCTCAAACATGTATCTATAACAGATTTTGAGAAAAGGTATATCGAAATGTCCAGTTTCACATTTTTTGTTTTGACAAAAAAAAATTTGTAAAAAACAAATTTTTGAATTAAAAAAAATAATTTCAATATAATGAGAGAGATGTACTTTACTTGTATAAAAAATTTCAAATATGAATCTGTAACAGAATTTGAGAAAAGTTACATCGAGGTAACAGTGTTAGGGTTAACGGACTTAGGGTTACAACTCCCCTTAAATGAAGAGGTTTATTTTATAGTGAAGTTCTGAAACTTTTAAAGTAGTGTACTTTTATCGACATCTCACAAGTGCACGAAATTTGAAAACTTTAGCACATCTGTAAGTGAGTGAAAATTCAATTAAAGAATCCTATTACCTCTCTCTACTAAGAGGCAAAAATATTCTCAAACCTCTCTCACCT
>BGPR01005503.1:32564-43938 GCA_013235015.1 Araneus ventricosus | reverse complement strand
GGGTTTTTTTTAAATAAGAGAGCATTTTAAAAAGTGTTTTTTCATGTAGGTAACGTGCCGTTACGGTGGTCAAGGGGGTCGTAATTTATTGGACATCTCCCATTTTTGAAAGTCATTATCTGATAAACTTTTAATTCTAGAAGAAAAATAAAATCATGTATTTGTAAAGAATTTTACGCTCTTTAACTTGTTAATTCACATGTAGTGTGAAGACTTAATATTTTTCGAGATATTCAAGAAAAAAGAAACCAGAAAAAGCGCATCGGCTTCTGCTGATCGGTAGCCATTGCGTATAGAAATCTCTCTCTGTAGCAAATTTAGAACGCCGTAATGGTACACCACCTATCTGAAAAACAAGTAATATAAAAAAAAATTAAGTCAATTCCTACTTAGGTCAGCGATCTACACGCTTAAAAGCGATAAAGAAAGTAATCAACATTACCCTCTGACAAAAATACATGAAAAAATGACGCCTTCGTGAACATATTAGAAAACAAAGGATATTAGGTGTAGAAGCTGGCAAACCTAGCTCCATCTGTTGAGAAAAATACGAACCAAACGCCTCAAGGCGACATATGCTTTCTCCCGTATAAAACTAAAATTAATTAATTAAATTTAATTAATGAATTAATATTTGAAAAAACTGTATTAACATCAAGTGTCATCCACTACAAGTTTAAAAAAATATATTTGAACTTGATTGGATGAATAAAAGTATTTTATTAACGATTGAAAATTTGAACAATATATATAAATAAATATATATAGGGAGATGTGAACTAATAGTAGGAATTGAAAAAGCTTTTTTTTATTTGCTCTCTCATTTAAAAAACCATAGTTGTTACATTATTATTTTTTTATTAATTTTTGATATCGGTTGAGCCCATTTCCATACGCAAAGGCTACCTATCAACAGAAACCAATTCGCGTTCTCTGGTTTGCTTTTTTACTTTTTCTTGAATATCCCGAAAAGTATAAATTTTCACATTACATGTGAATTAACAAGTTAAAGGGCGTGAAATTCCCTATAAATAAATGCTTTTGTTTTTCTTCTAGAATTAAAAGTTTCTCAGATAATGGCTTTCAAAAATGGGAGTTGTCCAATAATTTAAGAACCCCCTTGACCATCCTAACGGCATGTTATCTATACGAAAAAAAGCTTTTTTATAAGCGCTCTCATTTTTTAAAAACCGTAGTTTTAACATTATTAGTTCTTTTTTATTAATTTTTAAAATGGGTCCAATAATTTATTACCACCCTGTATATACGGTTTTGTATTAAATATCAATGTTTCTTTTTTTTAATATTGCTCCTATGACAAGTACAATTTTTTTCTTAAATTATCTGTTATCCAAAAAATCAGTTATCCAACACACCCCAGTCCCTAATTGCTTCGGATAAGTGGTGCTCTACTGTAATAGTAAGAGTAGCGATGTTACTAGAAAATAAAATTTTAAGAAACCCGACCCGAAAAGTTTTTTTCTTTCATTTTGGAAGCCTTCCTCTTCCAAAAGTGTTTATATAAACTTCTCAAACAACAAATATAGGATTGGAAGAAAAGAGTTCTTCTTGATACCTGCTGATATGTGTTATCTTGCAAAGCAAATTTCAATTCGATTCTCACCTGCTCATGATAGATTTCACTTCTCGCTGCATTTTTAACACGTTGACTGCCTACTACAAGATAATTTGTAGTTGGCGGTCTTGTCTGTCCATCATAGATTTCACTTCTCGCTGCATTTTTAACACGCTGACTGCCTACTAGGAGATAATTTGTAGTTGGCGGTCTTGTCTAGGACGCCGACTGCGAGTTATGTCGTTGGAACTTCATAGTGATTGAATCAGATTAGTTTCTGGGACCGGAAATCTGCAGTTTGCCTCGACAGTCAACATGTTAAAATTGTCACAAGATTGAGCAGAACATGGTAATTAGCTTCCAACTGAAGCGACTATCAAAATTCACGTTTAGAATTTGCTTCTACCAGTTTCAGTCTCTATTATTTTATTTTTTATACACTTTTATTTAACCTGACCTGCTTCAGGTTCGCAATGATGGAATTTTTAAACGATTTTTTTGCTCTCTTCCTGATTGCTAGAGCTTTGAAATTTTCTACATTTGTGCGTTTTTTGTGACAATACACTATTTTAATATTTTCAGAACTTAATTATCAGTTAGTCGAATAATTTAGTTAAAATTTGATTTCATACGAGTGGCGCCACCTGGTTAGGAATTTCAGAGTAATCCGATTTCCGGATTTCATAATATTTATAATAATGAATTATAAGTTAAAAAACAAAAAGAAGAAAATAATTAAAATAAAAAAAATCTTCTTTTTATCACACAAATAAATGTGCTTGTTTTAAAAACTATTTTTATTAAATTGAGTTCACTGTAATTGAGAATTCACTATCTCAAATCAATAACTTTGTAGTTATTTTCCGAATACATCCATGGTAAACATAGTAAAATATGACAGTATGTTTTCTGTAAGCAAATGTTTAAATAAATTAGATTTTAAAATTTGAAGCAAAATGTCGCAAGATCGCCGTTGGTTTTAAATTTTCTGAAAATTGCGAATTTATTTATTTCTCTTTTACTTCAAATAAAACCGATAGTGGGATTTTGAAGCGAAAATCCATTTGTGGTTTCAAAATTAATATATTCTGTGTTCAGGAAAGAAAATAAAGTGTTCTATAGTATAGAAATTCAGCTTAAGAACAAAAGAATACTGACTTATTTAGTGAAAGGAATTTCTTTATAGTCGCTCTTTCAAAAAATATGGAAGAGCAGTTTTGTCTTCTTATTTTCCATTAAATTTCCGAAAGGAAAACTCTCGAATAACCCTCAACAATAATAAAATTAATAATGATTCCATCCATGATTTAATCATTTTATATAAAATGAATAATTTTTTTGAATTGTGATGACACTAATGAGAGAAAATAAATAATTATATTGTTTTTAATTCTGAAAATCGTAATTAATACAATGGATATGTTTTCCAACAATTCCAAACGTAATTTTTAGAATTATTTTCATTGCGTTTTTAATCTAATTCTCGCGTTTCACACAATTTTTCCTGAAAAGTTTTGAATTTAATTATAGTTGAATTAAGTTAATTTGAACTTAATTAATGTTATTAAAATAATGCTGCAATGATAAGAAAAATTATACACAATAAAAAATAAATTTGTTTAGAATTAATTGCTTGCAGCAAAAGTTTAAACTATGTGCAATAAATAAAATAATCATTTGGCATTCTCAAAAAGTGTATGGTATAAAATTCCGCTGTAAGCAAACATTTCTAAGCATATTTTGTTTAATTATTTTGATGATGTTTATATTCCGTTTAGGGTATTTCACTCATTTTATTCTTAAGGGAAAATATGCAATTAACAATTTTACCGATGTCATTATTTTTAGTTTTCCTTGTAATGCAAAATAGAATCGAGTAAAGCAAATATATTACGGCAGTTTTTATACGCTAAGCAGGAAAATACTGTTCTTTATTTCTAAAAGAAACATTCCTTTGTTTTGATCTCATTGCAACGTGTATTGTAACAACCCGCTCTCCAGTGACATTTCGAAACACAAAAACAAGATGGTGATTTTGTATCACAGTCTTTCGAATTTCTTCTTAAAACATTTCCGAGTGTATGGACTAATGGAATGTTGATTCTTCTCACTGTATAGAACTAATTTTGAAAGATCTTTCAATTCCATTAGAGAGAAGAAAAAAATTGATTGCAAGATTCAACAACATTAAAAAATAATTAATTTTTAGCTAGAAACTGAAAAGTAGAAAATAATTAAAATTAAAAAAGATTGTGTTGCTGTTGTTGTTTCTTATTCCACTTGTTCTAGTCCTCAGCTAGACCAAGTCCAAGAGTCCGCTCGCCCACAGAAAATCACGAACCATAGGCGAACGATTCATGGTAAGGGAGGAGAGGGCAGTTTCTGTTGGCACTAGACCTTGGATGCCCGAGGGAAGAAGTCTGACTCTGTCCATTGCCTTTATGCTTTAGCTGGGTGTAATGGAATGGCCTTCACGCCTTGGGTGACCCTGCCAGGGGAAAAATCTCCAGACGTACATCGCCCATTCCACCCAGGGTCACCACCCCCGCCATGAGGAGGCAGCATAATAGGACTTGGGGGGGGGAAGATTATACATTTTTTTACTGACTTTAATAGTGATTCAATATTAAAGTGCGTTTTTAAAACTTTATGTAATTTTCTAAGTCAAACACTTTCCAGACCTTACTGGTCTTTTTTGTACCATTATATTTTTCCCGATCACTGAATAGTTATTCCTCCCTCATAACCGCACCATTATAAAATTTCTTACACTAGCTGCATATATGTATTCATGCATGACTCTCAAAATAAACACAGAAGAACATCGACGAGAAGAAGAGAAGAAATCAATATACATCAAAATATTAAAATGATAAATTTCCAGCCGAGGAGTATCAAACTTATTTAAAAGGGTAATGAATAAACGCACTCATATTTGAAAGTTCTCTTCTTTTTCAATGCAGCTATGAATGGATACTGCTTCGTTTTTGCATACGATATCCATTAAAAAGAAAGTATCCTTTCAAAATAACCATTTCAAAAGAAAAACATGAGAATAAAAAAAGTGATGCGAGGACCGACGACAGTTAATTTGATAAATAAAATCAATAACGAGTCTGCGATACGGCAGGGAAAATGCCCCAGGTACTAAAAATAAAACGCTTATTCCACAAATGTCTCCGCCTTCAACGAAGGAAAAATAGTCCAGTCAACGAAGGAAAAATAGAAAGAAATTGGTGTAGTTTTGAATTTTGGCACAGTTATTGGAGGTAATGTCCTAAACAACATACTAGAAGTCCCCGACGGTGGGAGGGTGCGCGGTTTAGGGGGGTTTAAAGGGATCGTTTTCAGATTTTCTTAAATATCTCAAAAGCTATGGGTTCTGCAGAAAAACACTCAATCATAAAATTAAACTACATGAAATTTCCTACAAAAATGTCTGCATTTTTTGGAGCATCAATAGTTTAAAAGATACAGGGGGATTTAAAAGTTATTATTTCTAAAATCCCTTATTGTAATGGTAAAATCGATTAAAAGTGCTGAATCAACAACCCTCATGAAAACCTCATGCCAATATAAAAATTATACAACGGAGCGGGGGTTACAAACCCATTTGATGAGCAATTATGCTCCCTTCTTCCCCTTCACAAGTTTCCTTGTACTCGTAGTCCAGTTAACAAATTGTCAATTTTTTAAAAATTGTAGTGTGTAGTTTAGAAATTCGGCACAGTTGTTGGCGAGAATGCCCTAAACGACATACTAAAAGTCCTCGCTGGTGGAGGATGCGCAGGGGATACGTGGATTGAAAGGGGAGATTTCTCAGTTTTTCTTAATTTTGTCGAAAACTATGGATTCTAGCGGAAACACTTAAGCATAAAATTAAACTACATTAAATTTCCTACAAAACCTGTCCTAAATATTTTGTAGCATGAAATTTTAGAAGTTACAGGGGGATTTAAAAATTAATATTTCTAAAATTCCTTATTGTAATGGTAAAATCAATTAAAAGTTCTGAATCAACAACCCTCAGAAATACCTCATGCCTATAAAATAATTATACAAGGGTAGTATCGTATGTGTCGAGAGTAGTGGCGGTGTCAGGCCGGGGGGGGGACGATAAACCTATTTGATGAACAGTCATGCTCCCTTCCTCCCCTCACGTCCATTCCCGTCCACAAGATCCCTTCAACTCAGTCTTTTGGTTCTGTTAACGCTCCAAATGAGTGTATTTAGACAGCATGATCTAAATCTACGTATCTATGCTATGTTTAACTTAAAATCTTGCAACCAGTCTGTCACAGTCCGACAGAAACATTTTCTTGCCATTGAAGAAATAAGACCAGGCATGTTCAATTACTAACGCAGAAAATGGCTGCTAAAGGAATTGAAACGAGAGTCGCTACAGCGGATGTTGGTACTAACATTGTGAGATCTGGGTTAGAGAAAGTAACTTCTCATCCCAAGGGAAAGACATAGACCTAGTCGTGTTACTGGTTGCTTTGGCACCACCAGAAAGTAAAATTTATTTTATGAAGCCTGGCAAGAGAAAAGTCGAAGCTTGATTATTTTTTACACAAGAAAGCTGCAGAAAGAACTTTCTTTTGCCCATACCATCTTCCTTCTCCATGTATTCAGTGGCTGCGACGTTACACCAGCTATTTATAGAAAAAGCAAAGCACTCTAGTTACATTGTTCAAAAATCAACTGAGCCAGATGAAAAACATTGCTGACATCTTTTATAACCCCTCATCAACACCAGATACTATCTCACAAGCCGGTGAAATGTTTCTAACCATATACAAAGCCCTGTTAGTGAACATGATTTGATTAACCATAGACATGCAGCATTTCTCAAATCATCAACCAAGATCAAAGCTGATCTTTCCTCAATTCCTCCAACCAAAGGAGCGGCGGAGAAACATACGTTTAGCAATGTGTTTCTCTTTTGGCACCTTTAATGGTACCTGTACCAAAGGTGGACCTCTAGACGAAGAGGAGGAATTTGAACTTGATCAAATACTAGAAAAACACGGTGAAATTTAATTCTGAGCAAATGTAAAAATGGGTTATGCATACTTGTATGTATGTATAAAAATAAAACTAACATTTTCAACCACTTATTGTAATCATGTACTTTTTCAAATTGTTATAATATTCTAAACTATTCATCCGATGAATAATTTCTAGGACTATTTTTGTAGGAAATTTAATGCAGTTTAATTTTATACTTAAGTTTTTTGCGCTAGAATCCATAGTTTTCGAGATATTTAAGAAAAACTGAAAACTCCCTCCCCCCTTATCAACCCCCATGTACCCCCTGCGCACCCTCCACCAGCGGGGACTTTTAGTATGTCGTTTAGGAAACTCTCCCCAACAACTGTGCCGAATTTCAAAACTACATCATTTTTTAAATTTACAATTCGTTTCACTGGACAACGAGTAGAAGGAAACTTGTGAAGGGGAACGGATGTGAGGGGAGGTAGGGAACATAATTGCTCCTCAAATAGGTTTTTCCGACACATACAATACTAACCTTGTATAATTATTATATAGGCATGAGGTTTTTATGAGTGTTGTTGATTCAGCACTTTTAATCGATTTTACCATTACAATAAGGAATTTTAGAAATATTAACTTTTAAAAACCCCTGTATCTTCTGAACTATTGATTCTACAAAAAACACATATGACTTTTTTCTAGGAAATTTCATGTAGTTTAATTTTGTAATTGAGTGTTTTTCGATAGAACCCTTAGCTTTTGAGACATTTAAGAAAAACTGAAAACGCCCCTTTTAAACCCCCATGTACCCCCCGCAACACCCCACCGTCGGGGACTTTTCGAATATAGTTTAGGGCTTTACCCCCAACAGCTGGGCCAAATTTCAAAACTGCACCATTTTTTTCGATTCGTTTATTTTGGTCTTCGTTGACTGGACTACACTGGAGTTCCGTAAGGCCGAAATTGGAATTCCCACACAAGAGCGTTTTCCGCTAACAAAAAAAGGAAGGGAGAAAGCTTTCCTGGAAATTTTTGAATAAGGAGTGAAAATTGGAAGGACTGAAAATAAGCTCCTCTATGCGTGCTTGTTTTCAGTGGCGTATTTCGTAATCGTAGTTGCGTTTGGCAGCGGCGAAATCATTAATTGTGGGATCATTACTAGTAGAGGAGCTAGCGTTTTGTGCTTTATAAGATTCCAAAAGAAAGAATGGTCATATTATCTTTAACAGTTTCTAGACTCATTTATTGACAAACGTAATGGGTCAATGCATGCTCATATAATAAAAGTACTAGTGAAACCCCGGGAATCCGAAATTTCGGATAATCCGAAGATTTTTTTATATTCTGAAAGATTTTATTAAAAAATAAAGGGAAAATAACAATCAGAAATCGGAAACGAAGCTAATGTTTTTTATTCTTAGCTTAAAAGAAACATTTGAACTGGTATTTCAGAATGAATGCAGTACCTTAATTAGTAGAAAGAAAATCGGTTATCTTCTTCTGACGCAAGGAACTAAACCTGCTCGACAATGCGAATCTCTTTGTGAATCTCTTCTCTCATGAGAAGCTTTTTCTTGGCGAAAAATAGGCCTGCTTCTACAGAAAACTCCTTAAATGTTCTTTTGAATCCATTTCGAATAATTTCTAGCCCTTGAAAAAGTGAACTAGAATGGATTCCTTGTTTTTGCGGTATGAATTTCGTTTACTTCAAATACTATAGGATTGCTTGTATTACTTTTTTTTAATTTAGGCGTTATTGGTATATCTGTCTAATGTTCTCTGTTTTTTGTTATGCTGCTGCAATGGCGCGCATCTTAAACATTGTCGTAATTTTTCTAATTTCATTTCTTTTTTCAATTAAATTCTTTTATTCTTCTTAATTTTTGTATAAAAAATTTTTTTTCTTGTCCAGTTTTAATTCTGGTTTCCTTTTTAAATAATAATTCTATAAAAAAATTTTTTTAAATCATTGATGTTTACAGCTGTGAATCTCTTTCCATACTCTTTCACAGAGTACCCGAAGTCAATACTCTACTGCATTCGGTATATCAAGAGTATTTTGCCGAATTTTCCGGAATCCGAACAGAGGTCAGCCCTGATTAGTTGGATTCCCGACGTTCCACTGTAATTAACAGCGGCGGCGATTGGGTGGCAAAAATGGGGGAGGGCCAAAAAATCTATTGACGCCTAGAAGGATCCCGGAGTACAGGAAGACAACAAAATTAGCTATATTTCCCGGACACGATTGTTTCTTTATTATAATTACTAGTTTTAGGAAGCTAAAGTGAAATAAAAATTTAATTTTTTTTCCACAAAATTTGGAGGGGGGCGACCTACCACCCCTCGCTCCCCCCCCTGAGTCGCCGCCACTGGTTATTATTAGTTTTAGGTTACTTATATGCATGTATCTACTTTTATCTCCATGTATATGAAAACATGAAAAAACATTTTCCCAGTTTTTTGCATATAACTCAAAAATTATCAATTTTTAGTATATCACCATTGTATACCAGAATAATCAGCATAAAATTCCCTACAATCAGCATAAAATTCCCTCCTATACAACTTCTGCAGGACTGCTTGTTTCTGAATGTCAAAATGTTGTACCAGCTCAGGTCTCGTCATCCGACCGCGGTTCAAAATGGCGAGGTCCGTCCCAAAATAGCCCTCGTGTTGCTCCGAAACAGGACGTTAATATAACTAAAACTAAACTTAACTCCGCATATCATATAAATATGTATCTGCAGCGTTTAGCGCGAATGTTCATATTTTGTGCAACATTTTGACACACTTTTATTCATTTTGACATCTTTCATGTTTATAAAGATGAAATATTCTAATAAATTTTTAATCCATTTCCTGATGTACAGTTATGTGTTCTCGACGACTTCCAACTGTGTTAAATCTTCAGAAATTATTTGCCGATAAATCGATAAAATTAATTAAATTTTTATTCCATACATGTGGCACGGCACCACCTGTTAGTGAATTTCTTTAAAAAAAATTATAAGATTCCAGTATAAATATCAATTATGAGACAAAGGAACAATTGCATTAAACATAAAAAAAAATGTTCCAACCGTTATGGGCAGTAACCGTTACGCTGGTTACACACACGGCGGATTTTTATCTCGGCGGAGAATTTACCGTCGCCGCTCACAGAAATCAGGAAATGGATGAAAAATTTATCAGAATATTTCATCTTTATAAACATGAAAGATGTCAAAATGAATAAAAGTGCGTCAAGATTTTGCACAAAATGTGAACATCCGCACTAAACGCTGCAGATACGTATTTATATGATAGGCGGAGTTCAGTTTTAGTTATATTAACGTCAGAAGAAAGGGTTGAAAAAAGGGGTTGGACCCCTCTGTAAGAGTACGGCTTCGGAGGGGGAAGGGGGTTCTATTTTATCCGCCGAAGGAGGGCTCTTAGCAACCTTCTGAAAGGCCTGAAACAAGCTTGTAATAAAAGCTTGGGGAAATCTTGCAGAAAACCTTGTTTCTTGTTGACTCGCGAACCTTTCCGCTACCTTGCAGAAAGGTTCAACCCTTGTTATAGAAAGCTTTGTGACAACCGTTGCCGACGACAAGGTTTCCAAAACCTTTTAGACAAGCTTATTTTGCTATCTGGGTATAATAAAATGGCCAAAACACATAAAAGAAAAAACTAGAAAAGCAAAACAATAAAACAATCAAAATGGGAAAAATTGGAGGAGAACCCCAATGGCAGACTTTATCATAGAGCCACCCACCATAGAAGTTCTAATTTGGACAAATTTTCTGTCGATAGCAAGACTTACAAAGTCAAAAAATATACCCTCTGTTTATTCTTCTAAGCTTAGCGAAAATCCGATATAAAGTACTTGGTAAGTAATTATTATTATATGCTTTAACTCTGCTTTATAAATTTTATAAAGTAAAGTTACTTCCCTACATTATAAATCTCCATTACTGTGGAACCGGTGGGCGGTTAGAAAATTTTACTACTAACAGAGATACAAAAGTGGGCGGTAGGTATAAAAAGGTTGAAGACCCCTGATTTAGGGAATGGCAATTATAATACAGCAATGTACGTTTCTGAAGAAGAATAAACATTCTTAAATTCGGATAATTCTGCAGTCTTGCTTCGGATAATTCAGATTCTGCTTCCTCTTGCAAAATATGCATTTGATTTTAACTTTAAAATGGCGCGGCACATTTCACCTCCAGCGGCATGTTAGCTGGATGAAAATATGCTAATTAAAACATAGCATTAAACATTAAGATATTACCTTAGCTTTCAACAATGATAGTGAAACACGCAAAAAAATGTTTGTTTAAACAATGAAAACGGTTTGAACTGCGTCGCAACAATTAAAAGTATTGTTATAAATTATGCCAAAAATTATTTTTTTAAATTTATTAAAATTAGAGATAAACTCGTACGGCGACTTAATTGATGTCATTGAAAAGTTAATTTTTTGCACTTTTAGATGGCGTAAAAATGATTTTTGTGCTGAAATTTTTTCGGAAGTTATTAAGGAAAAACGCCAAAATTTAGCTTCATTTTTATTTAATTAAAATTCTAATTAACAATTTTTAAAAAGGGCTCCAAGGTGCCCATTCACACCCTCCAAAATATGTTTGTGTCAAATTTGGTAGCTCTAGGTCCAGTGGTCTTCCGTGTAGAGCGCCAACACACAAACATTCTCCTTTATTATTAGTAGAGATTTGGATATTTCTCGAATGTTCTTTGAATGTTTTAAAACGGGCAGGGCCGAATTAACCACCCACTCTAACTTCCAGAACCAGATAGTTT